>WNWK01016821.1:0-2500 GCA_009830355.1 Cherax destructor
CCCCGGGTTCGATTCCCACCCGGGGCGAAACATTGGGCGTTTTTCTTTACCCTGTTGTCTATGTTCCCCATCAGTAAAATGGTCCTGGGTGTTAGTCGACTGGTGGGGAGTCGCATCCTGGGAAACACTGACCTAATCCCCCGAAATGCTCAGCATAAAAAGGGGCTTTCTTATAGTAGTATGTCACTGATGTCAGCTGGCCTGTATACCATTCATGCTTGTAGTAAAAAAAGATTTTAAATTATAGCTACATCTCAAAGCATAACCCATTTTAAAATAATAAGATTTCAATGAAAGAATGACACCAGTGACTATTACTGTATTATTATTGTTGTTATAATCATAACTAAGAGCTAAACCCACAAGGGTGATACAGCTCTGAAGTGAAATGAGTAGTAACTCACAGTGTGCCAAGAGGGCAGTTGGCGACCCCCTTGCGTGTCACCAGTGACCCTCACAACAGACCGAGGCGATAGGACAGTCCTGGGGGTTTCACACACTATCCCAGTGTCATATCTGGCCTTCCCCATTACTAAACAGGTCATGTTAATGGTCTTCTTATCACCATTTCCACAACATCGACACACTGTAGATAGGTGTGTGTCTGCAAAGAAAATTATTTACTGTTATTGTCATGGTTAGCAATTCTCATTCTCACATAATTCCTGTCCTAGTCACCTAGTACTAGTATATACCTGGGTGATAGATAACTGTTTTAGTTCAGTTCAGGTAGGTCTGCCAGGATGGGTCACAGCTGGTCTTCTGTGGGTGGCCCGGCAGTGGCTTCTGAAGGAGTGTCAAGGAGTTTGTACAGAGTGATGTACCGTTACAGCCTATGGCAGGGGCACTGATTTTAGTTCACACCCTGGCTTTTGTATCAAAGCTCCCCTCCCCCATATCTCTCTCTCTCTCTCTCTCTCTGACACACAGCAGTGGAGGCAGGATCTCTACATAGCTTTAAGAGGTATGATAAGGTCCTTGGAACAGGAGAGTGGACCTGTAGTGACCAGCGAAGAGTTGGGACCAGGAGCTGTTTTGCTGAACTGTTAGCAAAAACGCTCCTCTGAACATGTTTGCTGGGACTTTATTCTATTTTCTGCAACACTGCAAGCTCTGACGATCTGTTGATTTGCAATACAAAGACCTAGGGCTATCATTCAGCTGAGAGAGAGAGAGATAGATCGCGGTCAGCGGGATTCGATGCGCTTCTGAGGACAAGATTCCCCAGGCAACACTCTGACCACTCGGCCACACAAATGCCACATAGGCTGGAGCGGCGTTCTAAGCCATGTTTCTTTCCCAGCCCGGAGCGTCAATGAGCCTCAAGCATGGATTCAAGCTGTTCAATCTCCTCCTGTATGTTCTGACCTCTCCATGACTATTTTTATATCAATACCACGCTTGAAGCAAGCAGGTATATACAGAAGATCGCAGTCTGGGAATCTTGTCCTTCTCGAAACAGTATCGAATCCTGCCTGACTAGATCTTTAACCCACAGGACCACCAAATCCGACAAAGATCACGCACCCAGCAGAGCTGGGTGTTTTGCAGGTGCGTGATTGGCAGCGAGATTTGTGGTCCTATGGAATTAGAGCGTCATGTAGTTATCGCTCACCATGAGGAGGGCCAAAACAACATGAGTTCGAATCCTCGGCTAGTCGCAGTGTTGTTATTGATTCAATACCACTCGTTCGTGGTTACAATATATATATATATATATATATATATATATATATATATATATATATATATATATATATATATATATATATATATATATATATATATAATCTAAGGAGCAATAACCAGGATCTGGGCAACATGTAAAGGAAAGCCGAGGGGGCAGTGTTGACTTGAAATGCAGGTGGTATAGGTGAAGGGCTCGTTTTGAGTCTTTCTCAGACTTTTTCTGGGCACTTAATAATGTCTGGCAGCCAGCTTGATATATCCTATGGATAGAGAGAGATAGAGGTGTTGAAGATCACTTAATACCCGATATAATGACTTCTCCAGAAAAAATATATATACCTTGTTTTAAAAGGTTCATCTTACCAGATATAGTGGATCAGCGACACGCAAGCACCGGCCAGCAGAAGAACGTGGTTCCTGATGAACACGACACACCAAGTCTGACAAAACACATTATTGCACATTAATCTCTCCTTTTTCGACTATCTACATTAAGTTTGTATTTATAATCTTTGCTCTCTATTGTATCCCCGTTCCTTTAATGGGACGAAGGGGTGGATGCCTCGAGGGCTGGTGAAGGGTTCTTAATCCCAGGAACTGGAGCTAACCTATCTTTCCGTGAGTCAAATTTAATTAACTTCCATTCATCGGGTGCTGTATGACCCCCTACGGATTTAGGGCTTCTCAGTAATAATAACCATGCCACATATAAACTAAATAATGTCGATCTTAATATTACTGATTGCGAAAGATTTAGGAGTTCTAGTTTATTAGTAATCTGAAACCAAGACAGTGCACAAGTGTTCACCAA
>WNWK01016821.1:10000-43932 GCA_009830355.1 Cherax destructor
CATGTACAAGGTATACAGGCCTAGCTGACATCAATGACATATTACTACTATATATAAAGCCCCTTGTTATGCAGAGCATTTCGGGCAAATTAGGTCAATTTTGTCCCAGGATGCGACCCACACCAGTCGACTAACACCCAGGTACCCATTTTATACTGATGGGTGAACATGGACAGCAGGTGTCTTATGGAAACACGTCCTAATGTTTTCCAGCCGTACCGGAGATTCGAACTCCGGACCTCAGTGTGTTAGCTGATACCGTTAATGTCTCTTCTGGTCAGAAATAAGTAGCAGCAGTTGTTTGACTTTATTTGGTTATCTTGGGTTAAATCAGCTTAATGTTATTATGGATAACATTTGTATTTCCTTCACCAAGCAGTTATGGATATATAAGACTTTTGTCTTTTCCTTCACCAAGTAAATAGAAAAGGGCTTTTTACACATATGTACACTATATACAAAGGAGTAGTATTTAGTGCACGCCACGGTTGTCTAAACTAAACAGCAGCCAAAAGACAGACAACTTTCCACAACCAGCTCTTATGTATGTCCTCAAGACCAGTCTTAAAAATTTGTATGTTATATACACTAGGCTTACATAAAACTTGCTTTTAAAAGCTGGGCAGCCTTACTCAGAGGAAAGTTTGGACTAATTTTAGCCAACCTAGGTCCCACTTTGCTTTTTTGGAAGAAACTGGAAAAATTAAAATACTGCTTTTCGTGTGATATTTTCTGAATGTCGCATCTGATTAGCTTCAACCCTTCCATGCTGATATCGTGATAGTGCAACTTCTGAGTAGCTTCAAGCTTAATGTGCTTATGTATTTTAGGATATTGGTCTCTTTGAAAGGTTTGAATTAGATTTGGACTGTATATGTAATAATTTACAATTTTTTTTTTAAGAAATTTGAATATTAGTTTCCTCTTCTGATTCCATTTACATCTTTAATACTGACATGTAACTTCATTATCAACATGTGCCACACTCTGCACTATTCCAATCGCTTGCATTTAGGCACAAGAGACTGGGGTTATGGAATATGGGTATACCTTACTCGGCTCGTTAAACCTTGTTAGTATTATTATTATTATTCATAAAAAAACATTCACAGGAAGTTGCCTCCCAGCATACATAAGGAGGACTACCAACAGAGTCCCCCTAGCTGTCTTCTAAAGGGATCTGGATAAGGTACCTGAAGTCAGTACCTGACCAGCCGAGCTGTGGTTCGTACGTCGGTTTGCGTGCAGCCGGCAGTAACAACCTTGGTTGATCATGCCCTGATTCACCGCGAGGCCTAGTCATGGACCAGGTCGTGGAGACGCTGACCCAGGAACACACTCCTGGTAAGCGCTAAACCCGTAAGTTAAGTGTCATGCAGCTCACACTGAGAGCACCAAGAAAAAGAGTAAGCATCGGACTGGAACATATAGTGGTGCATAGTGATGGCTCAGGGCGCAGCAACCAGTGAATGTAGTCCAACCCCCATAATTACTACAGTTTCTATTTGACGTTATGACTCTCCGACATGAACACTCGTGTGAGCCTTGAATGTTCCACAGGATGAAGGTGAAGGTAAATCCTTTCATCTTATATTTATAAGATTAAACCCGACGTTTTCTCGTAGGGTGGATATGATAGGTCCACTAGAAATTACCCTTCACTGTAATAATACAAATTCGGTAGGTAAAATAAAAGAAGGGTCTTACTGCGAAGAGTAAACATTATTAAGTTAGGACATAACGCTCACATAGGGCTACAAGGGCCGAGGGGGTAGCAATAGCCTGGAGGCAGATCATTGGGCACTACTCCGCGTCCTTAATGATCCTGGAACATACGCCATCCTCCCGTTTAAAGTGAGATACCTCTCAGAACGAAGTTCAACTCTCTCCAAAACGGAACAATACTTTAAGAAGCTTTCCACCAACGAATCACTGTGTAGATTGTCCATGTGGCTGCCTACTCGACCTTTCCTTTAGGTAAGGTTCGTCAGGACACCGGACAAGTGTTTCCTGACGCGGGTCTTAGTCAGATGATGACCCGCCGTTGGAGCTTTGGTCACCTGACCGAGGCCTTCCGCTGGCTTACCGGTCCACCCCTTTAAAAATTATAGTCTATTACAACTATTTTCTTTTTTTTTTTTTGCCTCTCTGCTGCCACCGCCCTCGACACCCCTTCCTGGGAGCCTAGTACCGAAGATCCTCATACCTCTCCATCCTTACTCTTCCTTCTTCCTCCCCCATCTTACTGAAGCTCTGGTGATATAAGTCAAAGTCGAAGGTCACTAGGGAAGCCAGGCTGCGATGCTACGAAAATGAGGAAACCGATATCTGGCACGTCATACATTTTAACAAAACGTGGACTTATGAGGCCTCGCTCCAGACTACGGAGCTGAACCCTTCTCCATGCTAAGGGACTGACCACCTTAACTACTTCAACGCTGATAGACCGATCATACCATCTTTGCTTCGCAGCTGCTTCTACTAGTCATATTTAGTCATCTGTGTATTCAACTGAAGAAGCCTACCGTGTGGACGAACCGTTCCGGCACCCAACTGCTGCACAGGTGCCTTGCTTATCTACCTGTGTGTACGGTATACCATTTTCGTAATTATAGGTCTCGCTTTGCCAAGATTACTTGTTTTGCCCATTTATCTGTCATTTCGATTTTATGCTGCTACTACTAATAATAATAATACTTCTACTACTACTCCTACTTCTACCAGTTCTGCCCGAAATGCCTAGGCATGCTAGTGGCCTTCTATGTAATTAATATTGTATAATATGTAAACTACACATTGTAAGCTTTGCAAGGAAATAAACATTTTCATATTCATTTTCATTTACTACTGACGGCTTTGAAGGGACTTGAGCTAGAGCACGCCACAGCCATGCTGGTGTAGGATTCACTGTAAAAAAACTGCAGTTGTGGTCACAGTGGTACCTATGCTAACCTACCACTACTACTATTAATAGTACTACTGTTACCACTACTACTATTAATAATACTACTGTTACTACTACTTACAATAATAATAATAAATACACATTACATAAACAAATTACGATGAACTAATAACTTCTAATGATTATTTCAATATGTGATTTATTATGGAGACCTTTGCTGTATAAACCTTGTGGGTTTAGCGCTTAGTTATGATAATAATAATAATAATAATAATAATATATTATTATTATGGAGACCTTTATGTGAGAACATTAGCGGTGTTACAGATGTTTACTCCAGATGTTCCTCTTTATCGTTCCTCTCCTTCCCTACCTCCTTCTCATTGTTCCTCTCCTTCTCTACCTCCTCCTCACCATCCCTCTCCTTCATCTTCTAAACGTCACTTTCCTTCTCTATCTCCTCTTCACCGTCCCTCTCATTTACTTCTTTTTCACCGCCTCTGTCTACCTCCCTCCCACCTTCCCTCCTGTGCCTCTTTCGTTCTCCTCTACCATCTTCCCACCGCCCCTTCCTCTTCTACCTCGTCCCCTCTTCACTACTTCCTACAGCCCCTCCTCTATCTTTTCCCTCCCCTCTACCTTCTCACTATCCCCCCCATTGCCTTCCTACCGCCCCTTCTCTGTATCGTCCGTGGCGACCGTGACCGTGGCAGCAGGTGGTGGTAGGTGAGTGAAACTGTAGCAACTTAGGGTAGTGGGTCAGGGGGTTATTATGTGGGTCAGCACATAAATAACGCACTAAAACACTGGCGTGGAATATAGGAGGAAGTATTTTCTACTATTATTGCAAAACTCGTAAAATTTACATAACAAATCGAACACTGCAGACGGGACTCCAAGATCGTAGTTCTGTTCCTGCAATTACAAACAAACAAACAAACAAACAAACAAATTTTATTTCATTGCAGATTACATGGGTATCGGAAGTTACAATGTAAATTGAGTGCAAGGAGAGCCACTGACATGCCATGGCATTAGGGGCAGCTTATTCTAGTCCTTAAAAACTATGTACTTAATATTAGAGAAATTTATTGAGTTTATTCTAGTTAAAAATTATTTTCAAAATTAATATGATGAAATTTTACTGTTTAAATTATTATATAATGATATTAGATCTTAGATTGTTACAGGTGTTAAGATTCTTGAATGATAATATGGAATTGAGATTATCTTAAGGAAAATAACATTGAGCATTTTTGACATTAACTTATAATATGAGTAGGGGGTAACATATTATTAAAAATTGAGATTATCGTATAGGAAAGTAACAATGAGCATTTTTCAAAGTAGTTTATAGTATGATCATTTAGGTTTGGGTGAGTAGGTGGTTTTTGAGTTGAGTCTTAAATTGATTTTCAGACAAGATTATCTTAATATTTACTGGTAATGAATTCCAGATTCTGGGGCCCTTTATGTGCATAGAATTTTTACATAGGTTGATATGAACACGGGGTATATCAAAAAGTGATCTGTGTCGTGTGTTGTGGTCATGGGTCCTATTAAAGTTGGTGAGGAGAGTTTTGAGCAGAGGGTTTATATTAGAGTGTAAAGTTTATATATGTAGTAGGCACAAGAGTAAGTATGAATGTTCTTTACGGTGAGTAGTTTGAGACTTTTGAATATTGGTGGAGTATGCTGTCTAGAGTGGGAATTTGTTATCATTCTGACTGCGGCCTTTTGTTGTGTTATGAGTGGTCTAAGGTGATTTAACGTTGTTGATCCCCATGCACAGATTCCATAGGTGAGATACGGGTAGATAAGTGAATGATATAGTGCAAGGAGAGCTGATTGAGGTACATAATAGCGTATCTTTGATAATATGCCTACTGTCTTCGAGATTTTCTTGGAAATTTGTTGTATATGTGTTTGGAATTTAAGGCTACTGTCAAGGTGGATTCCTAGGAATTTTCCCTCTGTGAGTCTTGTGATGGGTGTACAATTAAGTGTTATGTTAAGTGGAACATTTGTGGCTTTGCTTCGCTGACTACAAATGTCTAATCTGAAACATACGCAGTCATGGACACCTTTGTTCCTGTAACTACAAATAGGTAATCACACCTCACAGTTATGGACACCTTTGTTCCCGTAACTATAAATAGGTAATACAAAAATCTAGTTATGGAGGCTATAAGCACAACGATAACACTAGTGCCGAGGGATGACTATTAAATCTTTTACGAAGGTGTTCGTTGCGTTACCTGAATATCTTCCTCTTGACCTTTTCTTCTCAATGCCTTTTCACTATCTCTCCCACTTATTTTTCTACCTCTAACTCTCCTTCCTCTCACTACTTATCTCTCCGCTGACTACCTGTCTCTCACACTCTCCGCTGACTACCTGTCTCTCACACTCTCCGCTGACTACCTGTCTCTCACACTCTCCGCTGACTACCTGTCTCTCACACTCTCCGCTGACTACCTGTCTCTCACACTCTCCGCTGACTACCTCTCACACTCTCCGCTGACTACCTGTCTCTCACACTCTCCGTGACTACCTGTCTCTCACACTCTCCGCTGACTACCTGTCTCTCACACTCTCCGCTGACTACCTGTCTCTCACACTCTCCGCTGACTACCTGTCTCTCACACTCTCCGCTGACTACCTGTCTCTCACACTCTCCGCTGACTACCTGTCTCTCACACTCTCCGCTGACTACCTGTCTCTCACACTCTCCGCTGACTACCTGTCTCTCACTCTTCTGACTACCTACCCATTCACTCTCCATTCTCCTCTCATTTATTTCACTGCTCCTCTTTGAGCTATATTTCGTCAATTTGGCACACGGGAGGTTAAATTTAAAATTCCTGTGAAAACTGCATAAATAACAACTTACAATCACTATTTTTTTCTCATTTTTATTCAAAATAAAGAATTGTAAATATTTGGTTTTGTATTAATTGCCAAGATACAATAATAATTTTGCAAATGAAATGCGTATGGATAACAGAAAACTACTCTAAAAATGGTAGCCTAGCTGCCAAATGCACTAGCACTGCTACTACTGTAAAATGAGTCACGTTGTTACGTTTAATCAATATCAATGGCCAGAATGTTTAGTATTTTACAACATTACCATCGACAATATGAGCAGAACACAAAAAGCACTTACCTTGTGAGGAGGGCAAACCTCGGCAGGAGCCGCGTTGGCCTTGGCTTGGCCAGGGCTGCTGCCCATCTTTGTGCACCCGCCCGCACCTTCACAAGTGCCCGTTGCCAGGCAGAAGAGCTTCAGTGCACCAGCAACAAATGAAGTGCAACACACGGATGAGCATGGTAGAAAAATTGCCAATTGAGGTTCATGACACTAGTTGTGTAATAATTTTATGTATCCTGACTGTAGGTTAGATCTATGTACTAGTAATTTGAAAGTGTTCCTAATGAAAATGGGCTAATCAGTTTATATTTTCATATAATACAAGGGAAGAGAGTATATCACAGTACAGTGTTGTAATGACGTGGGGATTTAATTTTTAGTCGCCTAACCACAACCCATCACAAGTTAAATTATATAAAAAAAAGGATTAGTTTACACTGAACAGAGATGATCGATGAGATTACATGCAGAAAACTCTGGAACTGTAACCCTTTTAAGGCCCTTTGCCTCTGTAACAATACCTTGAGCTTTATCCCCATTTGTGGAAAATTCTGATAAATTTCCTTCCGAAAAATACAATTTATGATCTCTAATCTGAAAGATAACAGGTCAGGTTGCTTACGAGTGAGCTGACCTGCCTGGCATGGGCCAATACGCCTACCGCTGGCGTGCCTTGACACGATAGCTCTGATTTCGCACCCAGCAAAGTTTGTTAATGGCGTCATTACCTGTATTACACATACAATTTGTTAAGATACGGTCCACAAACGCCTAGTGATGATTGTTAAACTCACCTATATTACAGAAACCAGATCTCGAAAATACCCAAGAAAAATAGTGCAAGACACACTAGAACTATTCGATAAGAAAAATCGTAGGCCTGCATCGTACCTTACCAAATGAAAATAAATATAAAAACCAAACTCACGTAGTAGAGAGCCAACTTTCAGGGCGGCGGTGCCACATATACGATTAATAAATTGAGATGTATAACACATTTACGATTAATAAACTGAGATGTATAACACTTAACATGTATAAAGAAGAAAGGCTAAATAGTTAACAGTAAACAAAATAGAATACGAATGCAAAATAAATTCAATTAAAGCTTACACTCAGATGCGATTTATGGCGTGATTTATGGCGTCCTCTCCGAGGACTGAGGAACTTAACCAAACCTTCTCCATTACCAATAAACGGGGAAGCCTATTAAGTCCTTCCGTGTACTATTATAATTATTTATTGCGTTCAAGAACAAACTGAGAGGATTACAGCACAGAGACCTGGCCCACCGTGCCTACTGCACGGTATGCGCAAAATGTTTCGAGGTTTCTGTCAGAAGTGTAGTATGCCATAGAGCGTCATTCTGGTGTTTTGCTGATGAATCTCGCCACGATGAAAGGCTTCTCCAGGTGCCTCGTCAGTGTCATTTTTTGCTTCTGACACTTTGGGTAGTCTGCTTCATTTGCCTACCTATTCATTTATCATCTCGCCTTCACCTCTCTCCCAGTGTTTGGTGATTTGTAAAACTGGGTCAATAGTTTCGTTAATTTTTCTTTATACGCGGTGTGAGTAGCCAATACTGAAGGTGATTTTGTGGTGGCAAGGTAGTTGGGTAATTTTTTAATGAAGAAAGTGGTGGTAATCATGGGTTTAATTTAGTAAAAGCAGTCTGTCGTCATATATATAAAACAACGATCATGCCTCAGCAGGTGCCAAACATGCGAGGTCTGGGTACAACGATATGTAAAGTCCTTGATCTTATACTGGGAGACACATAAGGGTAAAAAAGACGAATTATTTGAAGATGAAAGGAAACAAAGAAGAGACTCGACTGAAAACTTAAAATCTGCCTGAAGAATATTGACACAAGGAAGAATTACTTTATTGCGAGGGTAGTGAACAAATGGGCAGTATTAGTAAGGGATTATAGTAAGAGGCCAGTACTGTATATTAATTCAAAATAAGTATAACGAAACCTAAACAAGGGCAGGGGTAAGCCACACCAGTTGATAGAAAGAGCAAATTCGAGACTTACGAGCTGGAGCTCAACTCCCACATACACAACTAGGTGATTATACAGTGGAATTCGTGACTCGTGAAGAATGTGGACTTACTTTGCCCGGTAGGCAGGTAGTGATGAGTGGAGGAGGTGGGTGGAGGTCTTCACCAGCCTGGCCACACTGGCTCTCCAGCACGCACGACCCAGCACTCATGCAGAACACCTTCACCACAATTAGCTAGTTAGAACCAGAATCTTCGTATTTTTTTCCTAGTGATGCAATATATTAACTGTTAACATTTGAAATACAGTTGTTAATCAAGGTGCTTGAGGACTTATTGGCAGTTTGGTTTCCGTAGCCTCATTTGGCTATAATAGAGACGATTTTAAACGTAAAATTAATCTCGGTCCACCCTTTAATTCCAAAGTTAAATGAGTAAACAATTCGCTTGTCAAGTAAACAGCTATTACGACAACTTCCAAAATGAGATTATAATGTCGTGTGGCGTCACAGGTAAACAGGTCTTCAAGGTCCGTCCACCTTGTTCCTCCCTCCCTAGACGGCTAGTGTGTCTCCTTTATTTGCTGTTCTACTGGACTGTCCACAAATTTTGAAAAATACAATGGAATGTTAGGGAATTTCCAAAACAATTACTTTATACATTAAGACTAATTATATTATCCAGTAAAATTTTTGAACTGTATGTAATAATTTATGTAAATTTGATTTTTTTAGTATTAAACTCTCCTATTTCGTAACTCTTCCTGGCGTGTCCACGATATAGCTTGAGGACCATATATTAATCACACATTAGGGAACCTAAACGACGTCTATTTTGTTTAGTTCAGAAGGTTAAGTAAAAGTTAGTTACTGACTTAACTCAGCGGGATAACCCCTACATGATGTACGGCACTTATATCTAAGAGGACAAATCGGTTAATACTAATAATGTTTGTCATGGGATTAACGAACAGAAGATAGAGCCTCCACTGCCCCTTGCGCTGAATGTCCCACAAACGTTTACCATTTCACGTAAAGTAAATAAATAAATTTCAAAGAATTTCTTCCCCTAGTTTTTTGGTAGTGATACATCAACCATTTTGTAGCTACTGAACTATCCCATTAACTGGTGACAACTCTCTGTGTACTAGCCTTATACCGTCCTGCTTGTCAAGCGAAAGATCGAAATGGAAAATGTCCATTATTGGTCTTGAAACAACTTGTTTAGTTCGCCATCTGTCTCGTCCGAGATAAGTGTAATGAACAATACCTCCAGATGTCACCTCATTTGACCAGTGATAAATATGGCGGCGACCAGATATTGTTTATGACTCGTCGTGATCAAATGAGGTGACCACCTGAGATATTGTTCAGCTAATCTAAACACTTCTGAGCTTAAATAGTCGAAGTTCACTCAATCGTTCTCTACAATATTTTAGCAATGTTCCCTCTATAAGCTGAAAAAAAATAAGATTTTTTCAAAGAATGAACTTTACCCTACAATTTTTATGACATTTGATCTAAAGTGAGGTAAAAAATCTATTTACCTGAGGGTGTCCTGTCTAATATGCCTATACTACTAAAACTAAATCAGAGTAAATAATACTCAGAACCTCATTTTTGTCAGCTTAACAGCTTAGAAAAAATTTGGGAAAGCCTACACAGTAAGGATTTATTGTTTAAATAGATGAACGACATCCCCTTTTAGCGTTAACAAATGGTATATCACACCTGTCCTCTGGGGCAGTTCGTGACTGTGGCTGGGGGTCCAGGAGAAGTTCCAAAACAGTTGCCAGGGAAAACACAGGTTCTAAGTTGAAGACAGAATTCTTGTGGCAGTGGACAATTGATGATCGATGGTGATGGGATTTGCGACTCTGCTGGGCCACAGCGTCCCCTGAAGACGCAGGTGCCAAGCTGTAAACAGAACTCCTGCTGAGGAGGACAAGAAGTAGGTGTAGCTGGAAGTTGCGAACCAGAGATCTTACATTGACCTTTGATGACGCAGGCTCCAAGCTGAAGACAGAACTCCTGTTGAGGAGGACAGGAAGAAGGTCCATCTGGGAGCTGAGAATCAGAGAACCTACACTGGCCCTTGATGACGCAGGTTCCAAGATGTAGACAGAACTCCTGTTGAGGAGGACAGGAAGAAGGTCCATCTGGAAGTTTAGAATCGGAGATCTTACATTGGCCCTTGATGACGCAGGTTCCAAGATGTAGACAGAACTCCTGTTGAGGAGGACAGGAAGAAGGTTCATCTGGGAGTTGAGAATCGGAGAACCTACACTGGCCCTTGATGACGCAGGTTCCAAGATGTAGACAGAACTCCTGTTGAGGAGGACAGGAAGAAGGTCCATCTGGGAGTTGAGAATCGGAGAACCTACATTGGCCCTTGATGACGCAGGTTCCAAGATGTAGACAGAACTCCTGTTGAGGAGAACAGGAAGAAGGTCCATCTGGAAGTTTAGAATCGGAGATCTTACATTGGCCCTTGATGACGCAGGTTCCAAGATGTAGACAGAACTCCTGTTGAGGAGGACAGGAAGAAGGTCCATCTGGGAGTTGAGAATCGGAGAACCTACATTGGCCCTTGATGACGCAGGTTCCAAGATGTAGACAGAACTCCTGTTGAGGAGGACAGAAAGGTCCATCTGGGAGTTGAGAACCAGATAGCTTACACTGGCCCTTGATGACGCAGGTGCCATGCTGTAGACAGAACTCCTGTTGAGGAGGACAGAAAGGTAGGGCTGGAGGATTGGATCCAAGCTGGTCACACTGGCCTCTAGCAACGCATTTGCCGAGTTTCAAGCAAAACTCTTGGAAGGGCGGACACTTAGCTGAGTCGGGCAGTGGCGAAAATTCACGGCTTTCACACATACCTTTTGGAGTACAGGACGATGTTTCCAGGCAGAACACCTGACTGGGAGGACACTTATTTGGCGCGTGCGAGGACAGAAGTCCACTGGTCTTGCACATGCCTTTAAGTGTACAAGACGATGTTTCCGCACAGAACTCATAGAAGAAAGGACATCTGGTTGAGGAGGGTGTAGGTAAAGGTTCACTGCTTTCACACATTCCCTTGGGTTTGCAGGACGATGTTTCCTGGCATAACTCGTATTGCGGAGGGCATGAAGGCGAAGGTAGAGGAGCTCCTGTAAATTTACAAACGCCTTCGGCGACGCAAGAATCAAGTTCCAGACAGAATTCCTGTAAGGGAGGACACATGACTGACGGAGGCGAGGAAGGAGGTTCATTATTCCTGCACGTCCCTTTAGGTATACATGATGATGTTGCCAGGCAGAACTCATACTTCAACGGACAAGAAGGTTCAGGAAGCTGGGTCCCAGGAGATCCACACTGGCCCTTGGCGACGCAAGCGCCAAGCTGTAGACAGAACTCCTCTTGATGAGTACAAGAAGGTACAGCTGACTTGTGGGACCCAAATGATTCACATTGGCCTCTGTGAACGCAGACGCCAAGCTGAAGACAGAACTCCTGTTGAGGAGGACAGGACGTAGGTCCATCTGGGAACTGAGCACCGGAGGCCTTACACTCTCCCTTGATGACGCAGGTGCCAAGCTGCATGCAGAACTCCTGTTCTGGAGGACAAGAAGACGGTGAATCTGGGAGTTGAAAATCGGAGATCTTACACTGGCCCTTGATGATGCAGGTGCCAAGCTGCATGCAGAACTCCTGCTGAGGAGGACACGAAAGTACAGCTGGGAGATTGGATCCAAATTGGTCACACTGGCCTTTGTCTACGCAGGTACCAATTTTCAAGCAAAACTCCTGGAGAGGCGGACATACGGCTGAGCCTTGCAATTTACGGCTTTCGCACATTCCTTTTAGTGTACAGGACGAGGTTTCCAGGCAGAACTCGTATTGCAGCGGACAGGGCCTAGGTGTTCCTGGAAGTTCACACTCTCCTTTGGGGACGCACGAATTCATTTTTAGGCAGAATTCTTGAAAAGGAGGACACTTTGCGGACGCAAGCGAGGACTGAGATTCATTGGTCTTGCACATTCCTTGAGGTGCACAGGACGAGGTTTCCAGGCAGAACTCTTGGGGGGGAGGACATGTAGGTGATACATTTGTAGATGAAAGTTCACTGCTGTCGCACATTCCTTTGAGTTTACAGGACCAGGTTTTCTGGCAGAACTCGTATTCCAACGGGCATGGTGGAGAGAATTTCCCTCCAAGAGGTTCACACTGGCCCCTAGCGACGCAGGTGCCAAGTTGCAGACAGAATTCCTGTTGAAGAGGGCAGGAAAATACAGCATAAGTATCAGATCCAAATATCTCACACTGGCCTCTGGTGACGCAGGTGCCGAATTTCAAGCAAAATTCCTGTAGGGGCGGACATACAGCTGAGTTGTATAGTGGTGGAGGTTCATTGCTTTTGCACATTCCTTTCGGCGTGCAGGATGATGTATGTAGGCAGAACTCCTGGAAGGGAGGACAGTTGGTTGAAGAGGGCGTGGGTGAATGTTTACTACTTTCGCACATTCCCTTAGGTTTACAGGACGATGTTTCCAGGCAGAACTCCTGGGAGGGAGGACAGTTGGTTGAAGTGGGCGTGGGTGAATGTTCACCGCTTTTGCACATCCCCATGGGTTTGCAGGACAATGTTTCCAGACAGAACTCGTATTGTAACGGACAAGAAGAAGCAGTAGGCCAGTGTGTTCCTGGAATTTCACACTGGCCCTTGGCGACGCAAGAACCACGTGCCAAGCAGAATTCTTGATGAGGAGGACAAGAAAAAGGCACAGCTGGGAGACGGGTCTCTGAAGGCTCACACTGGCCTCTGGCAACGCAGGTGCCCAACTGCAGACAGAATTCCTTGTTGGAGGCACATCCGAAAAACACAGGGAAGAGGCGGGACCCTTCACACCTTCCCTTGGGAGTACACCGAGAAGACTCGAGGCAGAACACCTGGGAAATGGCGATGCCTCGGTTACCAACACATTACCACTGCTTACCCTCTTATACAACGCTTATAATAATATTCACATTAAAACACATTAATAGATATTTATTTTCTAATTTAATATTATTTTAACAAGAGTGAATACAAGCCAGGTCTACATAACATAACTTGACATGATCTGGTCATAGGAGTCAACATAATTAATAGTCATGTCTATTATATGTCCATAGTGTCACGACTGATTCTGAAGGCGAGATATACCCGAGTTAACACGAAAAATTTCCTCAAGGATTCAACAACTTAATAACGGAAGCAGTCAAGGTGAACACTGCCAAAAGCAACACGACAATAACAGCTAACAAGGGCAGCTATACGTGAGTCACACTTCACCACTATAGCCTCACATCTCACCGATACTACAATAACAGTTCACCAGTATTACCACCACACTACTAATATTAACATCTTTATTTACTACAAGTACATGTACAAGGTATACAGGCCTAGCTGACATCAATGATATACGTACTACTATATAGAAAGCCGCTTGTTATTGCAGAGCATTTCGGGCAAATTAGGTCCTTGTCCCAGGATGCGACCCACACCAGTCGACTAACTCCCAGGTACCCATTTTACTGATGGGTGAACATAGACAACCGGTGTAAAGAAACACGCCCAATGTTTCTACCCGCGCTGGGAATCGAACGCAGACACTCGCCGTGTGGAGCGAAAGCTTTAGCCACCAGGCCACGGGGCACCGTTACCACCAGACGTCTTTATTACCTTCCCATTTTCACTAATATTAGCTTAACAAGAGTATTACTATTACTCTTGCACTTCAAAAATATTACCACTACAGCCACGTACCTTAATAACGTCAACCAAGAGTAAGTTATTCGTTCGTTAATAAGAGTCCCTGAACGATTACGGTGCCCCGTGGCCTGGTGGCTGAAGCTCTCGCTTCACACGGCGAGGGTCCGGGTTCGATTCCCGGCGAGGGTAGAAACATTGGGTGTTTCTTTACACCGGTTGTCTATGTTCCCCATCAGCAAAATGGGTACCTGGGTGTTAGTCGACTCTGTTGGCAATTCATCTAATTGATCTAAACTGTAGACGTGAACTAAAGACGATAGTCGCTTCCTTGTCTCATGGGTTTCTATCTGATAGTCTTGTGTTCGGGGGTTCTAGTTAATAATTTTCATGCTGCGTTAAGGTTTAAATTGAACACGGCTTGTTAGTGCATCTGTGTGCGTCTTTATATGTCTGTGTTGGTGCATATGTGCGTGTTTGTATGTCTGTGTTGGTGCATATGTGTGTGTTTGTATGTCTGTGTTGGTACATATGTGTGTGCTTGTATGTCTGTGTTGGTACATATGTGCGTTTTTGTATGTCTGTGTTGGTACATATGTGCGTTTTTGTATGTCTGTGTTGGTGCATATGTGTGTGTTTGTATGTCTGTGTTGGTACATATGTGTGTGTCTTGTATGTCTGTGTTAGTACATATGTGCGTTTTGTATGTCTGTGTTGTACATATGTGCGTTTTGTATGTCTGTGTTGGTACATATGTGTGTGCTTGTTTGTCTGTGTTGGTACATATGTGCGTTTTTGTATGTCTGTGTTGGTACATATGTGCGTTTTTGTATGTCTGTGTTGGTACATATGTGCGTTTTTGTATGTCTGTGTTGGTACATATGTGCGTTTTTGTATGTCTGTGTTGGTACATATGTGCGTTTTTGTATGTCTGTGTTGGTACATATGTGTGTGCTTGTAAGTTTATACAGTAATTGTAGTTAAAGAAGTTTTAGTAAGATAACTGAAAATCTAGTAGTAGAAATAGTAGTTGTAATAACATTAATACTAGCAGTAGTAGTAATAATGGTAATAGTGGTAGTACAAGTAGTAGTAGTCGTAATAGTATAGCAATAGCAGTAACAGTAGCACTTAAATCAGCACCACTAACAGTGGTCGTAGTAGCAGAAGAAATAATATTGTATTAATAGCAGTAGTGACAGCCATAGAAATGGTACTGTTATAAGTAGTAGTGGCACCAGTGACACTCAATATATAAGTAGTAGCCGCAGCAGCATCATTATTATTTTGGATTTTCGAAAAATGTGATATTATTATTTTGGAATTTGGTAAAATAATATGATGTATGAATGCCATCAATGAATACATGTGAGTCATTCTGTGGCATAGTCTAGAATTCCCAAATCCAACAAGAATATCCCACTCTCTTGCCGTTACTATGCAAAGCGGAGTCAAGAAATCGACAACACACGCTAAAAAATAATTAATAGTATGTGGTAACGTCAAAGGTTATAGCCACACAGCCTTTCATCCTCTCACAGGTTAAGACACTTCCAGTCAGACAGCTGATTATCTTAACACAGGTTAAATCAATGTTATCCACAAGTCATCGAGTCATGCAGAGGATATTCTTCATATATGTCATCTACAGCATTAACTACATTCAAGTAGTTAATGCGTTAACTACATTCAAGTAGTTAATGCCCGTTACCATTATCACTAACAAACTCATATTACCAACAGGAAATTGATACAACCTTCAGAAGTGAGTAGAACACTGCTATCCTTACAAAGTTCTAATGTAACCGACTATCCTTCTAAACATCCTGGAATCGCGTCTCACCACCCAAAGGCACCTTATGTGACAACAAAGACTGACTCACTCTACCTGTCATGCTATGGTAGCCAAAGAGATACCATATATTGAATTACGAAGGCAATAAATATATCAAGTTATCATGACACTAGAAGACAAGCAAACTAGCAGTTTTGGTTTGGAAAGTTATAATGTCTATTGTTTTGTCACGTCAAGTTATGGTATTAATCAAGGTCATGTTAAAATATTCTGGCCATGGATAAGTCTTCTCAAGTTATGGTATCATTATATATGCCATGACAATTAAAGCAAACATTCACAATGCCATACCAATGAATTGTGGTAGTACATAATTTAATACAGTGCCAAAGTTTAGTGAAAGTGTATATGGCACCATGAAAGGCAATGGTGTCAGTGCGTCATGGAACATCAATCAAGGTGACACAGTACTTAAAAATAATACTGGCAGAGGGCATCACTGACATATGCCATGGTGGCACACGGAAGGAACACGAAATATTATGGTGACAAAAATGTGCCATTAGAAGTTATGGCAGCCACACACAGTGTTAGGGAAGTTTATGGTGGGAGAAGACTGCGTTACAGTCAAGTATTAGGGGCAAGATATGGCAGCAAAGGTTATGACAGCAGTGCAATATCACAATAAGTTATGGTTATAGAAGACAGTTCCACGGAAAGTAAACAATGCCAAGCAGGAGTATGGGGAGTGTGCAAAGTATCATGCAAATATTATGGCAGTATACAGTGCCATACGAATACAGGGCCTTCGGTTATGCATAAAGGAAGTTTGATTGTATCCCGGTCACCTTGTGCGTACAGTGGCAGATACAAAGTTTAATTTGAATAATATATACATGTATACTGTATATATATATATAACACCAAATAATACGTAATTGGCAGCACACAGTGCCATGCAACATAGAACATTTGCAAATTTCACGCACTTTGGAATATGCACCTTGATTTAAAAGAAAAACGATTAGTGATCAACACAAAATTACAACATATAGCCAATCACAACAAATCTAACAGAAACAGTTCTCACAAAATTAAAACTTTGCTGTAAACAGAGTCAACCCACTTAAGATTGCCAATAAACAGGTTCAATAAGTTTTAGCCGCAAGTCACACTGGTCATGCAGAGAATACTGGGATATAATTTAGAGCCTTTGCTTAGGAACATACACACCTGACCCGTTGGACAGGTGTTCAGATCAGGGCTACCAACACTGTCGCATCTTCCCTCAGCAAGGCACTGCCCAGTAGACCGACACAACACCTACAGATATTATACTCCTCAGGTTTAAGTGTATTTATTTATATGGACCTTAATATACATTTTATTCTATAAGGAAAAAATATTTATAAGTGTTTGGGAACTGAGAGACCACCTTCGAGACATAAAAACAAACAAGGTACGAAGAGAGGACTGAATATTTTGACCTCTAACTGAGGTCCTCTTCAGAGTCTCTAGCAGACCGAAAATATTAGCATTTCTTCTGTACTGTTGAATGCGGGTGACTCGTGCACACGCGCACACGCACACACGCACACACACACACACACACACACAGTGGCCACTTTATTAGGTACACCCTTCTAGTACTTTAGTAAGGCCCTCTCTTTGCCCCCAGAACAGCCTGATTTCTTCTTGTCATGGATTCAACAAGGTGAGGGAAACATTCTTTAGATTCTGGTCCATGTTGATATGATAGCATCACGCAGTTGCTGCAGATTTGTTGGTTACACATTCATACTGCGAATCTCCCGTTCCACCACATCCCAAAGGTTTACGTCAGATTCTGACTCGACCACCTGCACGTCGCCGCAGAAATAGCGATTCTTCATATCACGCGACACTTTTCCAGTCTGCCGCTGTCCAGTTTTTGTAAGCCAGTGCTCACTGTAACCAGTTTCC
Source organism: Cherax destructor (assembly GCA_009830355.1). NCBI lineage: Eukaryota > Metazoa > Arthropoda > Malacostraca > Decapoda > Parastacidae > Cherax > Cherax destructor. The sequence continues at coordinate 27,557 of WNWK01016821.1, forward strand.
TGTTCCTAGCAGACAGGAGTGGAACCCAGTATGGGTTATATATATATATATATATATATTATATATATATATATATATATATATATATATATATATATATATATATATATATATATATATTTCAACAAGTTGGCCGTCTCGCACCGTATATATTATAAAGACAGGGACATACATACAAGTATGAATCTATTACACCATTTTCTTTCCCTAAAATATGCTGCAGAATATTCAGGATAAAATATATAACACTAACCAATTTAGACGTAATAACACATATTTTTGGTGAATTAACGAAGACTGAAGAAATACTTTAACAAAGTCTAAAAGTGTCAAGTAAAGAACTCCGTTGATACCATCTACACAACATATAATTTAGACCAAACATGTTGTATATCTTGCCTTGAGTATTCCTTCATTAGTGTGTCCTTGTAACGCATAAAAACCCATGAAACAAGCACTATTATTATTATTGTTATTATTATTATTATGGGGAGTGATAAAACCGAGTCATACAGAGCTTTGCGAATGAGAGGTAATCAAGTTTGATCCACGGAAGGGGAGGGAAGCTCCAAGTGCTGGGAGCAAGAGATGTTCAGCAGTAGCCAAGAGGACCAATAATCGCCCAGTATCATTTTCTTAACAATGCTTATGTGAGGTCGTGAGTCACAACAGTGTTTACACTCTGCTTCATACCTTGTTGCTCTGTATATTTACGCTGGATAGTTTGTATTTTTCCCTCTTCAATATTCTATAGCTGTGTTTGTGTACCTCTTTTTTTCATTACATTAACCGATCTTGATACATTAGTATCAAGAAACTGGTGCGTCTACTTCTGAATTTATGCAGATACATCTAGCTAGTAGCCTCGTTCTTTGCACCTTCAGTGATCCATGCGAGAGATAACAAAGTAAATTATTCATATTATAATCATAGGGAAGCACTAGCTTGAGTTTCTAATATTTTACACTATTATCTCCCAAGATAACCTGTATAATACATGGCCGTGCAATCTGATAGCCTCGCCTAGGAAACCTCCGCTGGACCTTGAGGGTATTCTCAAGTAAACTGGATAACACTAAACTCTACGCTGACACACAGCCATGTTTCACTACACCTTATTGCTCTCTGATAAATTACCCTTATTTCTGACATTTTTAATTTTTAAATTTCTTTATTTTGTTGGTATACATACGTAAGATTTCCTTATACATGCACCTGTATATAGTAAGCCTGTAGTAACATTACAATGGAGACACTGGAAGTAGCGTCTAGCAAACTGAATATATCCGCTTGTATGTACACTCGCCCAGATATTTTTCAAGGCATAACTAAGCCCACTGCACTTCATTAACATTTAAAAGAGACCCCCTATTACACGATGGAACTAAGCAAATATTGTTTGCTTATGTATGTAAATGTGGTTTACTCACATTAAATTTCTTTAAGAAATACAGGCATATATATATATATATATATTATTATTATTATGTATTAGAATAAAAAAAGAAGCGCTAAACCACAGGGGTCATACAGCGCAGCATATATATATATAAACAGAGCTGATGTAGGTAACAGCTCTTAGGTTGTAAATGAAGCCAGGAACCATTAACCTAACCTTGTAAAACCCTATGTAAAAAGAGAGCTGAGAGAGATAACATAATCAAGACGCAGCAGAAACTATACCAATAATTTTGGATTTGGCGTTTATTAAAAAGGAGGAAGTTTTCAATGTAAATAACTTTGATTTAATTTAAAGATATTACCATGCTCCTTGAGAAGTAACTTGCTTGGTACGACACGTTTAAATGAGAAAAGGGAAATATATAGGTAGGATAACTTGCTTTTGAATATGTGTGTTTGTGTGTGTGTACTCACCTATTTGTGGTTGCAGGGGTCGATACATAGCTCCTGACCCCGCCTCTTCACTGATCGCTACTAGGTCCTCTCTCTCCCTGCTCCATGAGATTTATCATACCTCGTCTTAAAACTATGTATGGTTCCTGCCTCCACTACATCCACTTCCTGACAACTCTATGACTAAAGAAATACTTCCTAACATCTCTTTGACTCATCTGAGTCTTCAACTTCCAATGTGACCCCTTGTTTCTCATACCTGTGTAGTCCCCCCCTTTTGTAGTTTGACTTTTCCCATCCTGCTCCTGTTACCCTCTCCACTTGTATCTCTATGTATTCAAAGCTCAGAACCACGTGATCACTAGCTCCAAGGGGCCTTTCATATGTGATGTCCTCAATATCCGAGCTACTCAGGGTGAACACTAAGCCTAGTCTTGCTGGTTCATTCTCCCATCTCTATCTGGTAGTGTCCCTAACATGTTGATGCATGAGGTAGGTGTGTGTGTGTATTTTGTGAGTATATGTGCGTGTAGTGGACATTCATTTGCGCATGATTGCTGTTCACGTGACTGTCTGTTTGGTTGTGTGCATGTGGGAGGGGGGAAGGGGTTGTTTGGGAGAGGGGAGGGTGAGGGTGGTGTTGTGGTAACCATCAAGTGTTCGTCTAAGAACTGGGATCAATGTTTGCCTCGTGCGTGTAGCACCACTCTGGCCACTACTCAATCCCTGAGAAATATGCCACAAAATCTGCAAACTATTAACCTCTAGCCTACTAATCATCTACGAATCACTGAACACTTTTCTATAGCATCATAATTATGGTATAGTTTATATATATATATATATATATATATATATATATATATATATATATATATATATATATATATATATATATATATATATGCAAGACAAGCAAAGGGGGGTGAAAATCTTTGGCTCAAGTACTTTCACACTTCTCAGTGCGTCATCAGGAGCTATGCAAAGTTGCAAGGCAACAACTGAAGGAGTGAGGGAAGTTTTCCTCAGAGCAGCGCAGTGCGGGTTGACACTTGCTGCATATAGTTTTTATATATATATATATATATATATATATATATATATATATATATATATATATATATATATATATATATATATATGAGAGAGACGTTACACTCATTTGCTGCTTGACCTGACACTACACTCACTTGCACACCCGAGGGGTGCACCCTCCTTATATAAACATGTTCCCATCTAGCTTTTTGTATCTGCTAACGAACACTCCAGTTTCTGTCTCCATGTGCATTATTACTTACCATCGACGAGTGTTTATTACATTTACTGTATACTGTTATTTATATCTACGATAGAGAATCACAGAGTGTCGGAAGCAAACGGTATCCGTTATATAAAACCCATCGTGACCAGGATGTACCTAGTGTCGTGCTGGTAAAATTTACGCCCGGGGTCTGGCTACCCTGACGAGCATTGATCGAGACTAAACATGCACCCACATTTTTGTACTCATCAGTATATCAAAGCAGCAACCCGAGTTATAAAAGTTAACACACCATCAGTTTCAGTGTTTACCAACGAAGAAAAAATACTCAGATTTATCTGCATACGCTTGGTAAAAAGCTCTCATGATCCGCTGGAGGTAATGGATGTTGCAAGGAGTAATTTAGGATAGAACAAAAACAAAAGAAGAAACTTGTTTTACAACAACAACAACAACAAAAATATACATAAAATCCTGCATCATGTATCACAGTAGAATTAGTAAGCTCGTTACAAAAAATCATAAAAATATAATAAACAATACAAAATAATTCAACAATATGCTCTAGAAAGCCATAAAAGACGAGATCATTGCAGCAAGTACCGAAAGGCGGAAAATTTAAAGATTTAAAAAGGCAAAAAAAAAGACAAAAAAAAAAAAATGAAACTTTCAAAAAGTAATGATAAATATAAGGTCGATATGACCAACAAATGGTCAATAAATATTTGAATAATGTAATTAGTTTGGAATGTATTAACACATGGATTTTCTTTCTACCAGTTCGATTAGATGATACTTCACCTTCTCCTTCCTTGGTGTCCTCTTAAGAACATAAGAACATAAGAAAGGAGGAACACTGCAGCAGGCCTGTTGGCCCATAATAGGCAGGTCCTACACATTCCATCCCACTAACAGAATATTTGTTCAACCCAATCTTCAATGTTACCCAAGAAATAAGCTTTGATAATTCTATTTACTCATGTGCAATTCCCACTCAAATCCATCCCCTCTCACTCATGAATTTATCCAACCTAAATTTTAAACTACCCAACGTCCTTGCTTCAAAAACCCTACTAGGCAGACTGTTATAACTATAACCATGAACTCTTCTCTCCTTTCAGTTCTGGTGACTGAGAAAACGAGTTTTATCAAGTTTGTTAAAGGCAACATTATTTATCTTTCCACCCTCATCTTGGTTTCCCCGAAATGTTGCTATTTCCTCAAAGAATACTCTTTTAAAAATACTATTCAGTGCGTGTGTGAATCTATGAACATGTACCCAAGAGTATGCACGTGTTTAACTGCAATCAAATTTCGACAAATCTCAACGAGACGTCATGAATTTTGGCCAACAAAAAAAAAAAGACTATTCGCCTGCAGGTAATTAGAATGTGCCGGCGTGTTTACGAGGGAAGTAAAGCTTTTCTTGCTCTCGTGTGACTGAGTCGCCAACTCGTGCATCGACGTGGCCGACGGAATCATTACCCCCACCACTTTCTGATAAATGCCTTCCACAGTTTTGAGGATCTTTTTCCCGGAACTGAGTGATACTTCTTACTAGGTGCCAGCGCGGCATAGTTCCGCACCCTCGCACTCCCACACCATCTAACGTAAGCACCTCTGACCTTCTCATTTTCATGACTTGTTTATACTGGTACAACCATCAACACTCCCATCACCACTACGACCACCACTATTACCACCACCACATTCTCTAGGATTCCCACACCCACAAGTACCCTTCACTCTTCCATCCAACTTTCCCACAACTACTACTACTCTTTTACTACTACTGCTATTACTATTACTACTAACTACTACTGCTGCTGCTGAATTGAGTATTTATTAAAGAAAACCTTTCGCTTAGATAAGGGCTTTATAAAGCCACTGTGTGGGGACGAAAATTGTGGTTAATAAAGGTATTTATTGTGTGGGAGAAACATCGTGCTTATTAAAGGTATCTACCACACCTGTGTCACTTACTCCACCCTGTGAGTATTTGCAGTACTACTGCTGCTGCTGCTAATACAATATATATCTCCACCGCAGTAACCATATTTACCCCCGTTACTACCACCGCCGTCCCTACACTGAAGAACACCCTCACGAAATTGCAACAAAGTTATACGAACCACTGCGACGTGTGACTCAAATATGTACCTTAATTACATTGATCCTGGTAATTATTCCTTGCTACTTCCCCGGCTACTGCCCTGGCGAACATTGTGTAAATCCCCTTGCTCCCTTACCAGTATGGATTCACTCCTTGCTATAACGGACACATAGCTGCGACTGTATATCTTGAAAAAAAAATCTACGCTTATTCCTAGTGTTATTCAAGGCGAGTACAGTTGGGTAGTATATATCTACTGGGTTCTCCCCTTTTCCCTTAGTTTAACAGCTCTTCATGTAAAATATACAATAACCTTACGTCATTTCCCTTTCTTTTCCGTCCATGGTAATTCCATACGCATTTGCAAGGCAGTAAAATGCCTCAGTATTTCTGGGAGGTGTAGGATAACAGATTATTCGAAAGACCAACCTTACATTATGGGAGACTGGGTCTAGCTTAACTAGGATAGGGACCTGTTTTTTTTAATCATGGAGGGGAAGGTAGCCAAAATGTTAACATGTTTGTTTTTTATCTAATAATTCTAGAATTGAAACTTACTATAATCATGTTCTTATAAAAATGATCCTGTAATTCACTAATTCATCCATCATACAGGGAGATGGAAATTCATACATATAATGTAATTATTTAAATTAAATAAGGTTTATGTGATTTACTGTATGTATGCAATTTCTTATGTTTTTTCTTTTCCTATTTTATGGTTTATGTAGGAGACGGGAGTCAACACATTACCGTATTTCGCTGCTTATTAGACGCATTTTTTTCCCATAAAATGTCTCCAAAAACCAACCTGCGTCCTATAAACTGAAGGTCATTATTATTATTATAATCAAATAGAAGCTCTAAACCACAGGGGTTATAACTGAAGGTCAGTGACGGGAGCTATAAGTTTGGGGTGTGGGGTGGGCTGTAGCTCTCCCAGTTACGTCCGATGCCGGGCCATTGAAACTAAAACAAGTCCAGTGTTTCAAAATTACAGTAAATTAAAAACGTTTTAAGACAAGCTATTTATGAAATACGGATACTGTACTGGGATATTGACAGAAAACGAAATTCCTCCTTAAGTAACACCTTCCTTTCTTATTTCTTAAACTACCGAAGTCACAAAGCAGCGTCATTTATGGTGGGCACTTCCGTATAATACGCTATTGTTAGCACATGCTGGGTATTTTCACTTTATTACTAGGTACCGGTAATCATATTTACCGTATGTTATGGTACTTATAGCGCCAAATATTGCCAAGCAAACACGGTGGCCCAACAAAAGCTGAAGCAGCCATTTTTGTTTATACCGATAGTCACTGACAAAGACGCATCAGTATGCACTCTGGGACCCTCACTATATAGAGCTGCACACACAGCAGCACCTCAGCCACCAGTGATCAGAGATGGCCCCAGGCATGTAAACAAAGTGGGATGTAGAGGAGACCAAACCAAGCCAGTCAGGACTGCAGCTGCATAACCTTGACCGGTGAGGAGCATCACGTGAGCTGCTATACGATACTAACACGCTATTGTACTGGGAGGGAACTAGCCACTCTCTTCATACCCAAGGATTCACCCATGTATTTATCATCTCACCATGCTGGTAAGTCTCAAGGACTTATGCAGATTCATGATTATAATTGTTCCTAGGTGTCTTATATAAGCCTCACATCTAACACATGTCCGTCTGGTAGGACAGCTGCTCTTTTTTTTCATCGTATGAGTACGTAAAATGGCTGATATATCTTACAGACTTCTAATTCTATTCGGAATACAATTATTTACTTTCCTCTGTACTACAGTCAAAATAACTCCTCTATAACTGCGTCAACCTGCCTTAGGAGATAATTTGTATTCGTATCCGTGTTCGTATATTATATTATATATATATATATATATATATATATATATATATATATATATATATATATATATATATATATATATATATATATATATATATATATATATATATATATATATATATATCATCATATAGCTGGGCAAGAATCTAATGTCATGCGTATTCATTTGATTTTCGAAAATCAGAGAAAGTCGTAACAAGCAAACCAATGGTTGTACGACATAGAACCAAGTTTTATAAAAATGGTAGTGATTACAATCTGACTAAAAGTCCAGGATTGTACAATCTAGATATATTTATAAAATATTAGATTTGTAAGGATTATGAGCTGTGTTGACAAAATTCTCCTTTACCTGACATGTCATTATTAAACTTTACCTGACATGTGACCTGGCTAAAAAAAATCCGAATAGAAATGTAACTTCATGTTGAGAGTCAGATCATATGTGAGGTCACATCTCTGCTTTGAAGTCTTGTTATTTTACTGCTATTGCTTTTTTCTTGATAATTTGAAAAATCACAAAAGCGCTTGGATATATATATATATATATATATATATATATATATATATATATATATATATATATATATATATATTAAGCAATTTAGCAATATTGTTTTCAACACACTAATGGCCACAGTGTATCTCCTAAATATAAGCATAAATAATTATACAAAAGTATATGCAAGAAGCTCATGCAAACATAATGTAAATATCTTTGAAGCTGGAGTATTTACCTGAGGTGGGGAACAGGTGGTTGGCGAGATTGTCCCCTCACCCTCACCATATTTATCATGATTATCCTCACCACATACACCTGACACCACACATCTGCCAGCAGCAGGGCACCATACCTGCCCGGGGTAGCACTTTCCTCCTTCACTATGGCCTTCACTGGCCTCCTCCTCGTTGTAGAAGCCACATGAGGCTTGACAGTACCCAGTCGAGGCACACAGCACCTTGTGAGCGAGCAGAGTGTTGTGGTATGGGCACACTGGGGGATGTGGTATTAGGGAATGTTGGTAGCCGAGTTACGGGGGAATGTTAAAAGCAGTTATGAAGGAACGGTGGTTGCTATATTTCGGGGGGATACTGGTAATTGTGATATAGGGAATTTTTGTGACTTTAGAATGTTGAGGCAGAATGGAAGTGTACTTTGGTAATTTATATCAATTAATATTACTGACTTAGTAAGATCTTTGGAAAAACCTCCATTGTATTTACGATTTGCAATATGTGTGTGATTGTTACCATTTGCCAGAGGCTTCTATAGGTGTGTGTGTACTCATCTAATTGTACTCACCTAATTGTGGTTGCATGGGTCGCACTGACCGCTGTGTGTGTGTGTGTTTGTTTGTTTATGGGGGTTAATGAATAAAACAGCTGACCAAAATCTTTCTACCATGCTTACTGCAGATAAAGTGCTTGAATCCCAAAATGGGCACAACATGCATTAATGTAGAAAAGTTACAGATAAACACGCGCAGATTATATATATATATATATATATATATATATATATATATATATATATATATATATATATATATATATATATGTAAAGCACCCCTCTGGCAAGACAGTGATGGAGTGAATGATGATGAAAGTTTTTCTTTTCGGACCACCCTGCCTTGGTGGGAATCGGCCGATGTGTTAATAATATATATATATATATATATATATATATATATATATATATATATATATATATATATATATATATATATATATATATATATATATATATATTATTGTTGTGTATGACAGGGACGGATGATACAGTGGTTGAGTGTTGTGTATGATAGGGACGGATGATACAGTGGTTGAGTGTTGTGTATGACAGGGACGGATGATACAGTGGTTGAGTGTTGTGTATGACAGGGACGGATGATACAGTGGTTGAGTGTTGTGTATGACAGGGACGGGTGATACAGTGGATGGTCGAGTGTTAGGTATGACAGGGACGGGTGATACACTGGGTGGTCGAGTGTTATGTATGACAGGGACGGGTGATAGTGATTGGTCGAGTGTTAGGTATGACAGGGACGGGTGATACACTGGGTGGTCGAGTGTTGTGTACGACAGGGACGGGTGATACAGCGGTTGGGTGAATGTTGTGCATCACACGGTCGGGTGTAACACTGCTGAGATGAGTGTTGTATATTACAGAGACGGGTGATTCACAATTTGGGTGGGCGTTGTATATCACAAGAAGGAGTGTAACACTTCTGGGGTGAGTGTTGTACATCACAGAGCCAGCTATTAAACTCCTTGGAGTGAGTGTTGTATACACAAAGATGAACAATACACTGCATAATTATGCGGGTCTTGCTGTCTTACACACCTGCTTGGCTATTTACAAAAATCCCTTAGAGCTCTACAAACACGGGCTAAATATCGATGGAAAGGTCTCTTAGACTGTCCTTCAGCCGAGGAACACACTGCTGAACACTACGCAGTTTGCGTTATTTCATACAAAGCGGTTTATCTGCAGTACCTAACTAGCAGTAAGAGTAATTTAAGCAAGACTCACAGTGCCAGGAGGACAGGCCTTGACGGAAGAGCCTGTGCGTTTACTTGGGCAGCCGTCCATCACGCAACCACCCAGTTCTGGACAGAAGCTGTAGCCCATCTTGCAGTTGACATCAGCCCCTTGGTCACTCTCGCAATCGCTCGCTTTCGCACACATCCCAGTCCTAATGTACATGATCGAGAAAGCTATATTAGAGAACGAGAAAATACAACATGAAAAATTTTAAAGCCATAATTTTAATCATGAATTTTAATTAAATTTAAAAATCTTTATCTACGCAGAACGAATAAAGGCGTAACAAAAGGCAGGCATTCACCGTGTATATACCTGAGAGGTGTCTTTCTCTCAGTATATGATAATAGAAAGGTATCTATCACGTAGTGTAGAGTTGAAGTGCCTTTAATGACTCACGTGCAGGCTATATATAATGCTAGAACGAAACAAAATAACTAACTTAAGTTCTTCTCTACAAGAGAAACAAGTGAATGGGCAGACCCCCAACTGCTAATGTAATAATAATCAATAGCAGTTTGGTGGCATGGTGATTTTTTCTGGGAGTCTTATAGTAGGATAAATGCTATGACATCATATTGCCAAACAAGCCCTGACTGTATCACGCTATTTTACTCTAGTTGAAGACAGACTACGCTAGACGAGGATAGGTCACGCTAGGTCAAGATTGGTCATGCTAAGTCGAGATTGGTCACGCTATATGCTCGGCTTGTCTGGCAAAATGATCCTTCCAGAATAAGCCCTGACTGTATCACGCTATTTTACTCTAGTTGAAGACAGACTACGCTAGATGAGGATAGGTCACGCTAGGTCAAGATTGGTCACGCTAAGTCGAGATAGGTCACGCTATATGCTCGGCTTGTCTGGCAAAAACGATCCTTCCAGAATAAGCCAAATCTGCAAGTTGTTTCAAAAAGGCCGATATGCATAGCCTAAAAAACTGGTCCTTCACCTATTGCAGAAAATGAGGTCGGGTTCACAGAGCTGATGCTGGGTGGGAGAGGCTGGGTTATCCAGCTTGCTGGCGGAAGGGCAAGGATTAATACAGGCATTGGTGGGGTGACCACAGTACACCTGCCCCTCCGTGCACCGCTCATTCTCCAAATCCATTAGGGTCACTCCTCGACACGACGTGGGTACACACAGGTTTCCTGTTGTTGGGCACAGCTCCTGTTAAGGAAAGAAACAAGGATGAAAATGAGAAAAGAAATGAAGACGGTATCGTATTTCAAGAGTGAGATTCAAGTTGTAATGACTAACACTAGTTATAGTAATAATGATAGCAAAAATAAATTCCCTGGGATTTCGGTAGAAAATAAACGCATCTTAGTCTAGTCTTCACGAATAGGTCTATAACCAACAACGTAGAACATATATTCGATGATGGAAGCAGTGTAATCATGAATTAGTATAAAACATTAAACCAATATAGCATTAACAAAATATTACTTCCTAAGATGGCGAGCATAAACTGCGCGCGCAATCCACTCCGAACAAAAGGGATAACCGCCTCACAAAACACACACTTATATAAGATTATTCCTGTTAGCACGAGGGCTAAGTCTCTCCCGTGAATATCATGTGATACATGGAGTAGCTTAAGGTATTGTGGGAGAGATGGATGTGGTCGTTTTACCTGTATGTGTTAATAATAGTCATGTCTTGAGAAAGAATTGGATGTAACACATGATTAAGTAATGCTTGTCTTCAAACCAGTCGCTCTCCAGCATGGTGCTGTCGATACCAACATCTCACAATTTGTTCATATTTAAAAGGTTCTTATAGCATCTGAATATTTCAAATATATTAAAAAACTGAATACAAGGCGGGATGAACGGAAGGTTACAGTCATGATCCCCTCAGGAGTAGAACAAACATGGCCGCCAAGGCCATCAACATGGTCAACAATGGGGAACTAGAGTCATTTCAGGGTAATTATTCTTCTTGCCACCGTGTGGAAGGCATTATTGATTTACAGTCTTCTACCTCTTATTCATGAGTCTTCCCATGGACATTTAGCCTATTAAAGGAGACGATTTATAAGCGTTCTACGTTACACCTACCTTCCTAGTCGCTTTTTGTTATTACTATAACAGCATAAATAAAAAAAAATGTGTTCGTTAATTAAGAGGAGAAAGTAAATGTGAAGAGACTTAAATTTCTCTGCAGTGAAGTTACATATTTAAAAAAGTTTTTTTTCTTATTATCCGGATGGCACAAAAACACTTAAAAAATAAGCTTTATTTTTTATTCTTCAGTCAAGATGTTAATATATTTTTTCTATTTTAAAAATCTAATGGCCTGTCTGTCGAAGATCATACGATCATTCCTGAAAACAAGCTTATTATCATATTGAAACTAAGCAGAGGGTATTGTACCGCATGTTAACCATCCATTTCTATTTTCTATCAAATACCCATGGCCGTTTTTCGAATACAGAACTTATGGTTGTGTGACTCCTCCATGCCGGTGGTGGCTGAAGGGTTAGGGAGAACCTTTTTTACTTTACTATCCTTGCCTCAGCTATTTATAAAGAATCCAGATAATGGTGGACAGTTCTTGACAGAGATAGTAGTAGACAGTCCTCTGCAGATAGCATCGTTGTGAACAGCCAGGTCATCTGCTATGTACATTCAACAAATATTCGCATGTACACACACACACATTTTTATTCTTTATAATTTTATACGTTTAATTGCCTTAGCAATAAAGGCGTGATCGAGAGATTCGGCTGTTTTTTTTTTTAATCCATCGTTCACGTGGCTCATTAATTTACCCTGCTCACTTCTTGCTCCACTGACCTACTTGCTTAACTCAGGTACCTGCTTTACTACACCAAATTGCACACTGCGTTCCATATATTAATAATAATAATTTATATGTATAATATTATTATCGATCATTCTTCTTCCTATTATTAATATTTATTATTATTATTGCTGCTTAGGTTACCTGCCACTGCTCGACAAACTCGCTTACCGGTCCACCCCTTTAAAAATTATGGTTCACCGATCGCGGAGGTAAGGATAAGTTAATAATCTAATGATCATAATCATAACCGTAATTTTAAGCGGTGTAGACTGGTAAGCCAGCGGAAGGCTTCGGTCAGATGACCAAAAGCTCCAGTTGCGGGTCATCATATGACTAAGACCCACGTCAGGAAACACTTGTCCTGTTTCCTGACAAACCTTACCTAACCTGAGGTGAAGGGAGGCATTGTTTACACTGGACTGTCCCGTGACACCACTCAGTACTTAGCGTTGACTCGCTCACACGTTCTACTGCGCCACCAAAATTTATGTTCTATTTACACAAGAAATACCTCATTAAAATACCTCATTAAAATGTTAACTAATGCCCGAGTACCGTCGAGAAGTGGTAACCTAAGAAGCAATAATAATAAAATAATAATTATAATAAATTATTATTTCAGGATAGCTGGGCTTCGTTAGGCTTCCTTACATTTATTTCCATTTGCGCAACAAAATACTCTGTCAACTACAAAATCAACTTAATATTTTATAATTCAATTTATAATTAATGGACGAAGTCGGCCGAGAAGCGGTCGTAAACTATTAAAATTTATTGCGCCAGAATCATATGGCACTTAGCATTGTGGTAGAGATCACTTATCATAACATGTGTATAATTTAGATGTTAGTCCACTTTTAGGATATAGCGTATAATTAAAGTTTACGCTTTTAAGACATAGTGTCTAATTCAGGCATTAATGCATTATTGGAACATCCAACGTACATTTTAGGCTTCATTACCCTGTTAGGATATATATATATATATATATATATATATATATATATATATATATATATATATATATATATATATATATATATAATACACACACACACATTGCAAGGCGGAAGGAGGGGAAGTTTTCTCAGAGTAGAGCAGTGCGGATGTGTCACCGGCCGCGGCTTCTCTCAGAATGTACTCACCTAATTGTGGTTGCAGGGGTCGATTCATAGCTCTTGGCCCCGCCTCTTCACTGGTCACTACTAGGTCAATTCCTGCTCCATGAGCTTTATCATACCTCTTCTTAAAGCTATGTATGGATCGTGCCTCCACTACATCACTTCCCAGACTATTCCACTTCCTGACAACTCTGTGACTGAAGAAATACTTCCTAACATCCCTGTGATTCATCTGAGTCTTCAGCTTCCAACTGTGACCCCTTGTTGCTGTGTCCCATCTCTGGAACATCCTGTCTCTGTCCACCTTGTCGATTCCTCTCAGTATTTTATATGTCGTTATCATATCATGCGTGTGTGTAACTTATTTTTTTTATTCTGGAATTTTATTAGAGTATTTAAGTATTGGAAACTGTATATTACATAAATGTATTTATATGTATATTTAGTGCATGCACATGTTTAGTACATTTATTTTACTGTTTAAAATTTCGAGAAGGCATTTACCCACTTTGATTATTTTTGAGCTTGTTGATTTTCAAGTGATACTGTTTTTACTAGAATTTGTTCATTCTGAGCCATAGACAGAGCAGGAATTCAATGCCGTTTTATTTTGCGACCTGGAGAATGTACAGAGAACATTCACATAAATACGATAAAACACCTAAATTACTGGGAACGGTTGAAGTTCCTTGACTTGTATTCCCTGGAATGCAGGCGGGAAAGATACATGATAATATACACTTGGAAAATCCTAGAGGGATTAGTACCAAATTTGCTCATGAAAATCACTCCCTACGAAAGCAAGACTCAACAGGCGTTGCAACATCCCCCCTCCCCCCCAATGAAAATCATGGGCGCTACGAATACGCTAAGAGACAACACAGTAAGTGTCAGAGGCCCACGATTGTTCAATTGCCTCCCATCATACATAATGGGGATTACCAATAGACCCCTGGCTGTCTTCAAGCAGGCACTGGACAGGCACCTAAAGTCAGTACCTGACCAGCTGGGCTGTGGTTCGTAAGTCGGTTTGCGTGCTGCTAATACTAACAGCCTGGTTGATCAGGCCCTGATCCACCACGAGACCTGGTCACAGACCGGGCCGCGGGAGCGTTGACCCCCGAAACCCTCTCCAGGTATACTCCGGGTAAATATTCCAGCACAGTGTGTGACCTGAATATACATGTAGTATATTGTAACCCCAGGCGACCATCACTACGGGCTCAAAGGTAAGCATTAGTGTTTGCAGCATGTGCTAAATACCGCACACCCACACCGTCCTTGTCTTGGCTACGCAGATACGTAGTAAACAAACTTCAGCAACTACCACGGTATTTACATTATACCACAAGAACATTTCAACATCGTCGTGCGTATATTTAAGTACAAAGTAAGCTACTGGCTGTATACCACATATCTTTCGCATATGTTGATGTACTGAGTGCTTATTTGTCCTGTTGAAGTAGGCCAGAGAGGAACTGATTAACATGTGGTGAATGTGTATGACTATTTGACTACCTACTAGATCCGGACTATGTTTGTGTTTAATTATCATATTTAAACACCGAAGACGAGTGACCATTTCTCTAATAACTACCAACAGATAATCCAGCATTCTCCCAACATGTCACATCTCTCCTCGCTGAATCCCTTCATCAAGAAGGTAACTAAACTAAGCTCACGTAGATCAACACCTTCAGAAAACACATGCTCATATTTTTCAATCTCATTTGCCTTTTTGGGTTTAAAGTCAAATTCATTTGAGGCTTTTTCTTTTTTAACGCAATTTGTTTGGTTTCTACCATATATTTCAACACTCTACATACTGTATAACTATTTACTATTATATCCTTTATATTTGAATTTATATTGACCTTAGTAGTGCCTTACCAAAACAAGACAAAACCTCCTTTATCGTTTAAGAAAATTACGCAATGCCCAAAAAATTCATCAGTGCTTTGTGAGGGATGGTAAAATCGCAGTTAGGAAACAGCCCACTGGGAAGAGGTATTTCATTGCAACAGAACATGAACTTAAAAGATTCCTGAGTGAGGCTGGGTTAACAGAATTAGAATAATATGTAGTAAACCCACTATCCACGGATTAGTGTTATGAACCATTTTAAATTTTGTTCCCAAAAATTCCAATACCCTCTTACCATTAAATTTTTACTTTTTGTTCCCAAATTCCAATACCCTCTTACCATTAAATTTTTACCTTATATCCAACTACCATTCTACCTCATAGTCTTAATTCTACCTCATAGTCTTAATTCTACCTCATAGTCTTAATTCTACCTCATAGTCTTAATTTGTATTTGATAACTACAAAATCCCCTTATTATTCAAGCTTTATTGCACAATTTTTATTTTATAATTATTATTGCCCCATTTTTTTATACTTCATTGCTCAATCTTATTTTTATACCTTTATTTTTATTAACCTATCATTGCCAAAGATCCAAGCTTCCATACACAGCTGCAACATCATTGCCCTATCCTTACCAATTATACTTTTTAATAACCTGTGCTAAAAATCCCATTTTACTTATTTTAATATCTACTGTATACCATTCTTTGCCCCTGTTTATTTTTTATTATACTTTTTATAAACCAGTATTATACCTTTATTTCTATTGCAACTATTCTCTAGTGCAATTACAAGTATCAGTCTTGTGCTACAACTATCTTATTATCTATTAATATCATAGGTAATATCTAGTTCACCTAATTACATTCTAGCTTATTGAATAACCAACACCAAACTCATTGATACTTCACAATTTTGTAATTTAAACTTA
>WNWK01016822.1:0-43930 GCA_009830355.1 Cherax destructor
GGCTGCTGGTGCCACATGACTCATGCCACCGCCAACATCACCACCACCTGCTGCCCCCACGCACATTACACATCCCCATTGTAACAATATCATTATCATCTTCACTATCAGTTCGTGGTGTAGGGCCACGGGATGTACTCCGAGATTTACTCCTTCCTTTGAATAGCATATGGCACACTACCAGAATGCATGCTGTGTCCTACATACTGCCGCTTCACTGGAGAATATTCCCCCTCACTGTCGCAACTAGAACTACTTTCAGTAGCTTGGAAATCACTATCACTCTCACTGCTCACATCTGAGTCCTTTACACTGGGAAATAGTTTTCTCTTTCGCCCTGGCACAAGTGAACGTGAATGAGACGGCCCAGCACCAGAGGTGGAAGGTTGTGGGTCATCTGGGTTTTCATCACTAATTACGTTTTCCTGGGCACTACTTTCGGTCACACCTTCCCCAAAACCATGAAATTCACTTTCACTGGCACTTCCATCGCTGTTAGAACTATCACTTGGGAACAAAAGACCTCCAATTCACCATGCCTCTTTACCTAAGGCATGAACAAGGACTACTGAAATGGCATTCCCACAATGCACCACTGAGTCCACGATTTTTTTCATACTGGGCACACCCACCACGCAGACCCATTCTCTCACATGTAGGCCTACCAACTTTCTCCTGCTTGATATTACTCTAACTCCATATGACTTTGAAAGGCAATAAATGACATGCCTATGCACTCTGCCCCAGGCCCAGACTCATGGAACTCCGTGTTCATTAAGAATTGCAAGAAGCCCCTATCGCGTGCCTTCAGCATTCTATGGAGAGGGATCATGGACACAGGGGTCATCCCACACACACTAAAAACAACAGACATAGCCCCACTCCACAAGGGTGGCAGTAAAGCAATTGCAAAGAACTACAGACCGATAGCACTAACATCCCATATCATAAAAATCTTTGAGAGGGTTGTAAGAAACAAGATCGCCAACCACCTAGATACCCATCAATTACACAACCCAGGGCAACACGGGTTTACAGCAGGTCGCTCCTTCCTGTCCCAGCTCTTGGACCACTATGACAGGGTCCTGGATGCTGTTGAGGATAAACAAAATACAGATGTAGTATACACAGACTTTGCAAAAGCTTTAGACAAGTGTGACCATGGCGTAATAGCACACAAAATGTGTGATAAAGGAATAACAGGAAAAGGTGGTAGATGGATCTATAACTTCTAAACAAATAGAACACAAAGAGTAATAGTAAACAGAGTACAGTCCCAGGCAGCCACGGTGAAAAGCTCTGTTCCACAAGGCACAGTACTCGCTCCTTTTCTATTCCTCATCCTCATTTCTGACATAGACAGAGATGTAAGCCATAGCTCCATGTCTTCCTTTGCGGATGACACCCGGATTGACATGGCAATGACCTCCATTGAAGACACTGCAAAACTCCAAGCGGACATCAACCAAATCTTCAAATGGGCCTCTCAAAACAATATGAAGTTCAACGAGGAGAAATTTCAACTATGTACTCAGTGTTAAGTCTAACTTCTTGGCTGCTTACTTTGGGCAGTAGAATGGTAGCGTAGGTGCAGAGATACGGCCGATGACTAGACTCAGTTTATTAATGGCAAGGTGTAGGAATACACGGGGACAGAGTGCGAGGGGACCGGGAGCCAGATCGTAGGGGGAGATGCTGCTTCAGTGAGGTAGGCCGTGTAAGTGAGAGAGAAGCATGGCTGACCAGCCCGACCTTGATAGGCCTATAGAGGGCAGCACCATAGTGCCGCGCAGTTTGAAACAGCCTTTGGGTAGGCTGTTTACATCCACTCGGCCACCTACCACGTGTCGTCTCGACACGACAATACTGGCGGGCACGAAGGTGTAAACAAGCAAGCAAGGTTACCCAGGGGAAACTGGCTTCCGGTCACCTGACATTTACAATAGGAAATTGCCGGTGCAGGCCGAAAAAAAACTCTCCCCCTACGTGAGTCGGGGAAGAGAAAATCGGCCTGCCCGCACAGCTGGACAGAGGACAGAACAAGCCAACGCTGACACAGGAACTAGAGTCTTCTATATACAGGTTGTCCACAGGGCCAGACGTCAACTTGACTGCACATCCATGAGCGCTGTAGCATCCTCACATCTGCAAACAATGACTGACAGTAGCATTTCCTAAGGTGTGACATTTAACTCAAAAAGGCGATATTGCCCTTGCCTTTATACAGGCTTTACAAGACACACTGGATGCACATACTCACAATAACATTATTTCCATGGAATTCATTATACTACGGGTACCCTCTAAGAATAAATTTTACGTATTTACATGGTGTTGTCCACCCTGACTCCATTATTTACTAACTATACAATGTGTGCGCATTAATCCCCATTTCTGCAAGCAAACAATTAGCGTAGCTAGCGTAGGAGTCGGACAAGTCAGTAGGTATGTCAATGTCACAGAAATGTACTGCTGTCCGGGGTCTCAGGCCATAAGTATGGAGCCTTACAGGACTGTCATCTGTCGTAGGGATAGCGGGTGAAGAACTAGACGGGTTGTCACTAGTTTGAGTCTGATTGTGGTTTTGCAATGCCCGCGATTCCAGCTCTGCTTCAGCTTGCACATGATCAATATACTTCATGTGGTCAAGGTGAGCTTCTCTGATAGTTCCGGTAGCTATCTCCTCACTCGAACTTATTGCCGCGGAGCTGTCGTAGGACACGGTAAGGTCCGACAAACTTGGGGACAAGTTTATGCATACCAGGGGTCTGCGTCGGGTTGAGCAACATAACTTTGCAACCTGGTTCCACCTTACTTTCCTTAGCGTGGGCGTTGCGATCAGACGTGAACCTATCCGTGGCTTTATAGGTTCTCACGTACTCGCTGGAAAACAAGCTGTGTGGTCCGCATCTTAACTATACCGGTGTTATTGGCGTCATAGTTTGGGCTAGGCGGAGCAAACAGGATTTCGTACGGTAAACGCTATCATAGCCGTACAAGGCAAAATGGGGTGTCTCGCCAATCGAGCTGTTGAGGGAAGAGTTCAATGTACACTGAACATCTGGAATAGCGTCATCCCATGTAGTACAACTCGGATTAACAGTTACTCTGAGCACCTCCAGAACTTTGCGGTTTGTACGCTCAGCAAGACCATTACTCCCCGGTGACGTGGAGCTACTGGTGCTTGGTGAATGTCAGACCTGGAACAAAGGTCCTTCATTGTGGCATTTATGAACTCCGACCCATTGTCTGACAGGAGAACACGTGGGCAGGTATGACGGAGAACGATACGCTCACGGAAAGCATTTGCGACTGTCTCGGCCGTTTTGTCAGGGATGGGTACTAACTCGCAGTACGCGTCAAGTTATCTACCATTACAAGCAGGTGTTTATTACCCTTCTCCGAGGTCGAGAAATTCGTCAACAGGTCGACAGAAGTTCTCTCCCAGGGCTCCTTTGTAATGGGATACTTCAGAATGGGATTGGGACCCGTGACAGTACCCTTGTGTTGTAAGCAAACGACACACTGGTGTACATACTTGGCAATTTCGCTGCCATCTTAGGCCAGAAATATTTCATTCTAGCCTGTTTGATGCTGCGGTCCTTCCCGGGGTGCGCTGCGCCTGGGACATCGTGGATCAACTTGAGAGTCGTGGGCACCAGGGACTCCGGTATCACCAGTTGGTGTACGGTTCTGCCGGGGTCCACTAGTCGAGCTACACGACACAGTACTCCTTGATTGACCACTAAGTC
Source organism: Cherax destructor (assembly GCA_009830355.1). Lineage (NCBI taxonomy): Eukaryota > Metazoa > Arthropoda > Malacostraca > Decapoda > Parastacidae > Cherax > Cherax destructor. The sequence continues at coordinate 3,753 of WNWK01016822.1, forward strand.
TGTCAGCGGAATCGAAGGACTGGTGACCACACCGGGTCCTGCCGTTGGGCTCTCTCTAGGTCCTCGACGGAGAACGAGTTGTCTGCACTGACAAAGGCTATATGCCTCGACAAGGCGTCAGCCACGACATTTTGCTTACCCGGTACATAGCAGATTTTGGGATTGTAGTCGTTAAAGGTGAGAGACCACCGAGCATGTTTCCCAGAGAGATTCTTGTTTGCAAAAAGGGATAATAACGGCAGATGATCCGTGTAAATCTTGATAGGATACTGGTAAATAATGTCTCTGAAATGGTTCAAAGCCCAGACGATGGCTAAGGCTTCTAGCTCTGTCACAGAGTAATTGACTTCAGCTTTGGTAAGAACACGGCTAGCATAAGCTATTGGCTGTTGCTTACCATTAGATTCCTGCGACAAGACTGCACCGATGCCAACTTTGCTGGCATCTGTCGTCAAGGTGAACGCTTTGGTGAAATCAGGGAACCTAAGGACTGGGGCTGATGTTAACCTATTCTTAAGTGTGACGAAAGCTCTTTCTTGGTCACACGTCCACTCAAAGGGAACATCTTTCTTAAGGAGCTGCGTCAAGGGTGCAGCTAAGGTGGAGAAACCGGCTATGAAGGTGCGGTAGAATCCGGCAGGTCTACGAAGGAGCGGACAGTATCCGCCGTCGTAGGTCTAGGGAACTTTCGCACAGCCGAGATTTTAGACTCGTCTGTCTTGATGCCGCTCTGAGTCACTACGTGGCCCAGAAACTTTATTTCCTGCTTAAGGAACTGGCATTTAGAAAGCTTCACCTTAAGATTAGCCTTGGCTAGTTTTTCCAGTACCCGCTCAAGCTTTACGAGATGAGTAGGAACATCTTGGGACATCACAATGAGATCGTCTAGGTAGACCATGAGCGTGCCACCTAGGAGAGTACGGAAAATCGTTGTCATTAGACGACTGAACGTGATTGGGCTTCCACGCAAGCCGAAGGGCATTCTCTTGAACTGATAATGACCAGTAGGCGTAGAGAACGCTGTTAGTTCTTTGCTTTGGTCATCAAGAGGATCTGCCAAAACCCTTGAAGAAGATCAAGAGTCGAAAAGACCTTGTTATCGCCAATGTTCTGTAACAGGTATTCAGAACTGGCAATGGAAATCGGTCTGGGATGGTACAGGCATTCAGCTTCCTGTAATCTATAACAGGACGCCATGTTCCATCTTTCTTGGGAACTAGGATTAGAGGGGCATTCCACGGGAAATGGACTCTCGATAACTCCATCGCGGAGCATCTTTGCAATGAGTTCGTCAGCAAACACCTTTGCGCATGCGGTAAACGATACGCAGGCACGTAAATGGGTTTAGTACCTTTATCAAGCGGAATATGGTGAGACATAAGCGGGGTCAGACCCATGGACTCGCCATCTAACGCGACGGCAGTGCGTGCGCGATTGAGAACCTGGAGAAGTTGTGGAACTTCTTCAGGGTAGTCTGTCATAGCTAGATCATCTTCCTGCACTGGCCGGGTGACGGAAGAATTAGTAGCGGACTCACCTGGGAGGACTGCACTTACAAGAACGTCAGCTGGGATTTCTCCCTCCACTCTCACCGGGAGAGGGAACCTGACGAGGTCGACAAGTGAAGTATCCTTCCTCAGGGGAATTCTCGACTATGCAAGTTACCGACAAGGACTTGCAACTTGCCACGACGCACAGTGTGCAAGGACGGCTCAAGGGAGAGGCCCTTGACTCTGCATGTGTCGTTGTCGACTAGCACATGATCTCCTTCAAAGCTCTTGTCACATACACCGTAACAGGAGTGAGCGAATTAGCCGACAAAGTGACGTCATACTTTGTACAGGCAGTAACTCTGCTCGCTGATGCCATGACACGAGTCAGACAGTCGCCTGCCGACAGGGAGACTGCGGCTTGACAACGGTCATCCTCTACAACAGCGCGAGAGTTAGAGTGATGGTCAGAATGGGCGTCCCCAGACTGGGTTTCACTGATAACTGCGCGCTGATGGTCAGGAGGTGACGAGATACGAGCTCTCTTATGAGGTTGGTCAGGACAAGAGGCCGACCTCACGGAGGGTGCGCGACGGAAACCGCGGGTTTCCAATGATTCCAAGCACTGGATGTACTCAGAGACGGAGTGGCAGGTAGTGGAACCCAAGCGCACACCCCAGAAGGTGCATCCACTCCGTCAAAATCCGCTTTCCACTTAGCTGGATCTAAACGGATCTTAAGGTCTGCCATGGTCTTGAAACCGATGAGCAAATCGCCTGGGAAGACGATGTCATCAACAACTAAGAACTTTGCTGACCACTTGTGATCATGGATCGCAAATTCTAAGGTTGTACAACCACGGACCGTGAGAGGGCTACCTGAAACGCCTCGCAATGTCTGAATAGCAGACGGCTCGGTCAGCATGGCTGCATGGAGACCAATGTCACGGAAGAGGGTGGAACGGACAATGTTAACCACCGAACCTGGATCAAGGAAAAGCTGAATAGGCTTCCGATGAAGTGTGGACTCTACGAGAGGTCCACACGGGCTGTCATACCGAACATGAAGGCATGACGGGCCGACTAGGTCGTCGGAGTCCCGGCTGCTAGAGGCTCGACGCTTGGTGGAGCGACTCGACGTCCTGGAAGGTACGGTTCGAGTCGCGACACCAGCGCGAGGCACTCTGTTTCCGTGCTGTCGGCATGCGTGTCGCTGCCCAGGGCGGCGAACGCATTTCGGACAGGGACGGAATACAGCGACTCCGATAGAGTGACTATCTCTTTGCGGGATTTTTCTGGCGCGTCTCTTCCCCCGAACTACTGGAGGGGCTCCGGCTAGCTCGGGCCCGGGCGAGGAGCGCTTGCCGTGGTGCAACGACAAGATGCTACGCAACTTGAGGCACTCACTGAGGTATGACTGGATGTATGGTGGTAAACACAATCGCCCTCCCGGTGCTGCGCACGGGGACGGTGATTATCACGGCGTGGGGGCTGAGGTTTATAACACTCAGAACGGTAATGACCTCTTTTACCGCAGTTAAAACAGGTAACCACACGCTCGCGGGTGGTGCTGACGGCGGTGTGCGCTTATGACGCTTGGACTTAGATGGAGGAGACGCTGGCAAAGTCGTCTTGCTAGCCCTCCGGTCATAACCTGACCTGCCGTTTGATTCGGCTTGGTCTGAGGTTTGCTGTTCGTCCTAGCCTTGGCTGCTGATTGCTGGACGGCTGCAGCAAAAGTGACAGGGGTTGCACAGGCGGCGATACAAGAGTTGGCAATTGAGGGACTTGCAGGGGTACCAGCAGGGCGACAAGCCTTGTCTTTCTGCCCAGCGGTTTAATTTTATCGATAGCATTAAAGGCGCCCAGGATGTGTTCCTTGGGGCCGAGCCCTAATCTCAATCCTATCATGGAGATGGAGTGGGGCATCTCTTCGCATGACGCCTCCGACGATCATGGGAATGATGTCTTCGAGTTTTATACTACCATCACCAGTGACCCACTTGCTATCCTTCATAATGTCAATAAAATCTAACGATGCTCGCTGGAAACGACAGACGCAAGCGAGGGGGCTTTCATCCGGGGATTGGCACTCATTCATGACGCTCGTGATAATGTCAAGGTAATGACTCTGATGCCTGCGCCGGAAGTAATTACGGAATGCTTCCTTGAGCTTGGGCCATGACTGCAAATCACGCACTTCCACCAAGTCTAAGAAGGAAGTGATAACACTTAGGGATGTGTTCACAGCCACCGCGGCAGTGTTTACATAGTGCGTGTCAGTGGGGTTATCGGTTCGTCCCTTAACTGTCGTCTCGACCGATTTGAACCAAGTCTCCAACATACTGGCGCGACCATCGAACAAAAGGGACGGGCGGGGATGACATTCGTGGCCATTCGTGGCCGCGACATGGGCTACTGCCTGGCCAATTGTTATGGAGCCGCCACCCTCCCCCAGATGGGACCTAACAGGAGAGGCATCAGTGCCATCTGCGGCAGAAGTTTGGGCATCGCGACGGCCACTGCGTGTCTGAGTCATAGCATCAGTTATAAGCACAAAATAAGTCACGGAGAAAGGGAAAGGGATCAAAGCAAGAATTGATACGCAAACGGCTAGAACTCAACACAGAGTCAGAGAGGACACAACATGGTGTTACTGAAGAACTGCTTATTTGTTAACAAATGCGTGAATTTCGTCAAAAAAAAAAAGAATGGTACACTCTGAAACTCAAGGTAAATTTTGGACACAAATGAATTAATTGCTGGGGTGTACACAGAACAAAAGCAGAGATAACTGGCAAGAAAATTGCATGAAAATGAATGAACTGTAACAAGTAGCAGAATTAACAAAAGTTTGCAAAGAAAAATGAAAACTGGGTATTACATACAATGTACTACAGTGCAGGCTTGCTCATCACACAGCAAAATGTTGCAGGTGCTGGCAGTTGCAATTAGGTATGGCAAAGAAAAATATGAATTCACTTGCAGCAAGGTAAGGTGGCAAAACAAGTAATAAAATCAGTCTTCAATGGAATAAAAACAGTCACAAAAATTTACTGTATCAAGAAGTACTGAATTTCACACAAAAAGGCAATGAGTAAAATGCCAAAATGATAAAAATCAATAATAATAGGGGCAAAAGTTACAGGTGGCAAAATGAGTATACACTAACACAAGAAAAAAATTGTTAAGTAAATTTGGTGCAAAAGTATGGAATTTCACAGGTAATTATTGCAATAATGGCAAATAAGCAGGTTCCTGAAAATTCAATAACAGGGACTGATAAATCACTCAATGACAAGGCATAAACATTAACAGAATGCAAAACACAGGTGAATGTGCCTAAACAAAAATATGGCAAAGAAATAATATGGAGAAAAAAATTAAATTGAGACACTGGAGAAAATGTAGGTGTCTAGTCACAAGTTGTTGAATTCAAGCAGAATAAAACTGACACTGGCAAGTATTAAAATAACACTTTGAACACACTAACACATCAGAACTGTGCAAGGTTGTCAACAATTTGTGGCTAGCTTGCAGATGCAACAATCAAAATAATAGCAGACAGATGTAACTTGCAATTAAAAAAATATATATACATATATATATATATGGGTAGCACAATGAACAACTTTGAGCAGGAACAACTTAATAATTAGGTGAGAGGCTATGTGCAGAAATAATGCACTAGGATTTAAAATGCAAAAAAAAATTGAGCTTGCAAAGTGCAACAATGTTGCTAAAAAAATTCACTGAAAGTATGGGCTTCAGTGATACTGTACTTGGTGCAGGGCAATTAAATAATGTCACAAATTCTTAGGAAATGCTAGACAAGTCACTGTTTACTTAACTTTGATTGTAGATGGGGGGTTAGAAGCAAGTAGGCAGATACTGAAACTCCTGGTGTGTACTGGTGGCTGGATGCGGCGGTACACACACTATAAACACTTGTAGGCTTCTATGGGGTCTCCAGTGGCGTAGGAAAGATTGTGCAAGGCTTGGGAAGAACGGGAAAAGGGCGTAGAATTCTGCGGAAATGAGGGGTTTTACTAAAAAAACACAGAAACTCGCCAGCTGAGAGAGCGGCTTAATGTTTACACTTGGAACGCGTCTGAGAGCGTTGCTGACCGTGGCTTAGGAAGCGCAGACGGACACGGGGAAATTTCTACAGAAAAGGACTTTTTCAGAATGCCAGAAGTACTGCAAGAGACTGCAACAATTACTAAGATGTTACTTAACAGTTTTCAATGGGGGGGGGAGTTTAAGATACTGGTGCTAATACAAAAAAAAATTAAATCACTGCTGAAGCTGGAGGAAGGGTGAAGATTGAAGAACGCCGGAACGAGGACCTGGGAACACTGCAGTCTCCTGGCTTGGCTTGGCTTGGGACAACCACGATGGGTTCCCACGTGGTCAAGCCAGGGCTGGCTTCTTTAAGAACTCGGAGAAAACAACACACAGGCGACGAGCTGGGTAGAGGGAGCGTAGAAACGTAGCAAGGAGTGGAGAGCAGGGGGTTGTGGTGGGAGATAGGCAGGCAGCGGCGCCCTGAGGTAGACACTCGTGGACGCACCACCACCACACCCAAAACGACCTCACCTCGCGTCTCTTGTAGCTGTAGGAAGGGCGTCGAGACGCTGCTGGATGCAGAAGGGTGTAGGAGAATGCTGGAGAGTTGTAGAGTAGGAGATGAACACACACGTGACTGCTTCAGGCTGGGGAGCTGGAGATGACGCCCTATGTCCCGATTTTGTGGAAAAATCGTGGACGATGCTCTGACTCAGGCACCCACGAGACGCTGAAAGCTACGGATGATGCGATAAGCCAGCAGATGACCTGGATATGACTGGCTTGGTCGGATGATCGACTGGGCGGTGGGTCCCCTACACTACACTCTGCCGTGAACCACTGCTGTCACCACTGTTAAGTCTAACTTCTTGGCTGCTTACTTTGGGCAGTAGAATGGTAGCGTAGGTGCAGAGATACGGCCGATGATTAGACTCAGTTTATTAATGGCAAGGTGTAGGAATACACGGGGACAGAGTGCGAGGGGACCGGGAGCCAGATCGTAGGGGGAGATGCTGCTTCAGTGAGGTAGGCCGTGTAAGTGAGAGAGAAGCATGGCTGACCAGCCCGACCTTGATAGGCCTATAGAGGGCAGCACCATAGTCCCGCGCAGTTTGAAACAGCCTCTGGGTAGGCTGTTTACATCAGATATGGAAAACTTGAGGAAATAAAAAATGTATCAAGGCATACGATAAATTCTAACCATACAATAGAACGAAAAAGAAATGTGAAGGACTTGGGAGTGATAATGTCAGAGGATCTCGCCTTTAACCCTTTCAGGGTCCGTGCAGTAGTTCTACGGCTTTGAGTTCTGGGTCCAAATTGTAGTTCTACTTCATGAGCTCAGCTCACTCAGATAAGCTTTGAGCGGTAAATTTGGGCCTAGATATGAGAGAATACATCTATGTGGTAAGTGTGCACTACATCAAACAAATCCTGCAACACACAGTGCATAATGAGAGAAAAAACTGAAACCGTAATTTTCGATTAAAACAGCGACTTTGCAGTGTTTTTTTCGTATACTTTGTATAGTTATATTTGTGATTTCTTGGTCTCATTTGATAGAATGGAAGATATATTACAGATGTAGAGATGATTTTGATTGGTTTTAGTACTGGAAATGGCTTGAAACTGAGCTCAAAGTAGTGGAAATGTTAAATTTTTGCTGATGTTTAAGAGTAAACAAATGACCTCACACGTCTAATATGCGCCAGCTGGTGGGTCTAATATACGTACATTCACAAATGTGGTGATATTATTTGTGCAATTATTATAATATTGCATAACAGTAAATCTTCCATTTTTTTGGTTTGAATAAAAATTCATTATGTGAATAAAAAATCAAAATGGAATTCATTTGTAAAGACTGAAAACGTAACTGATGAACAGAGGAAATGTTAGTTTAGTGCCAGGAATGCCTGCATTGTTTATTCTGCACCCTATTTTGAAATTGGAATATTTTGAACTTTGAGTTAAATTGGCTAAATTACCAATTTCCAATCACTATTTTGGAGTTGAAACAGTTGACTGGGCGATTTCGTGTGCTGAATTGATAGAATAGAATTAATACTAGTGAAATACCTAAGAATTTGGTCGACTGGAATAATGTAATTGGCAAAATTACATTATTCATTATTCATTATTCAAAATTACATTACGCATCGGCAAAATCGCCGATGCGTAAATATCGCTGACACATCCAAATTCGCGAGAGCATAATTTTGTAAATTTTCAATCAAATTTCGTACTTTTTGTTTTTTTACCTTCAGAAAAAGATTCTCTACCATTTCATAAGAAAAAATAAGATTTTTTTTTTTTTAAATTCTTGAACACTGACGCACTCCTTCCAAAAATGTCCTTGGACCCTGAAAGGGTTAAAGACCACAACAATGTACAGTGGAATCCCAAGTTTCGGCCATAATCCGTTCCAGTAGCTAGGCCTAAACTCGAAATGGCCGAAAGTCGAAGCAATATTTCCCATAAGAAATAATGTAAGTACGTAAAGTGGTCCCTCGAGTATCGGTCATAATCCATTCCAGGAGCTAGACCTTAACACGAATTACTCAAAACTCGAAACCTTATTTCCCATAAGAAATAATGTAAATACAATTAATCCGTTCCACCCAAAAATATTCACAAAAAATTAATTTCTTAAAAGAATAAATACTTTAGTTTTACATACACAAAACAATTATAAACTAATAAATTTATAATTAAACATTTAAAATAACATTTACTTACCTTTATTGAAGAGAGTTGCTGGCATCTGGAAGATAGGGAGGAGGACAACGGGAGGGGTTAGTGTTTGGAAGGGGAATCCCTCTCCATAAGGACTTCAGGTAACAAGTCCCTCTCTAGGGTTACTTCCCGTCTTTTTCTTTTAATGCCACTAGGACCAGCTTGAGAGTCACTGGACCCCTGCCTCGAAAAATAACTGTCCAGAGTGCTCTGTTTCTGGCGACTCTTTAACATTTTCCTGAAGTGGGGCAAGATTCGGTCACTGAACATGTTGCAGATGTGGTTTGCTTCAGCTTGCTCAGGGTGGTGTTTTTCAACAAATGTCTGCAGATTAGTCTATTTGGAACAAATTTCCTTAATCTCTAAAGAAGTTACTACCTCACCCTGTCCATCCTCCTCCACCTCTGAATCAATTTCCTTAAATGTCGTCTGTTGCTGTTCCTGATGAAGCTCTTTCAGTTCTTCTGTGCTCCTCCACCAACTCTTCCACATCCTCACCACTCACCTCCAACCCCAGGGACTTGCCCAATTCCACAATAGAGTCCACAACAGGCACAGGGTCAGGGTCAGCCTCAAATGATTCAAAATCCCTCTGTTGGACACAACATGGCTACAATGGTCTCCAAGCAGAGTTCAAAGTCCTGGAAGTCACTCCCTCCCAAGGCTTACCTATAAGGCCTATGCAATGGACGATATTGAAGTGATCTTTCCAGAACTCTCTTAGGGTCATCTCAGTGTCCGAGGTCACTTGAAAGCACTTTTCAAACACTGCTTTGGTGTACAGTTTTTTGAAGTTAGAAATGACCTGCTGGTCCATGGGCTGGATGAGAGGAGTGGTGTTAGGAGGAAAGAACTTCACTGTGATGAAACTGAACTCATCAGACAAATAGTCTTTCAAGTTGTGAGGATGAGCAGGAGCATTGTCCAGTAGCAGGAGGCACTTGAGTCCCAATTTCTTTTCCAGGAGGTATTTCTTCACACTAGGGCCAAACACTCCAGTGAACCATTCCACGAAAATTTCCCTAGTGACCCATGCCTTGGTGTTAGCCTTCCAGTACACACACAATTTATTCTTGTTAACATTGTGTTTCTTGTAGGCTCTGGGATTTTCTGAGTTATACACCAGTAAAGGCTTCACTTTACAATCACCACTAGCATTACCACACAACATGAGAGTTAGCCTGTCTTTCATTGGCTTGTGTCCTGGCAGTGCCTTTTCCTCCTGAGTAATGAAGGTCCTGTTTGGCATTTTCTTCCAAAATAGGCCTGTTTCATCACAATTAAACACTTGTTGGGGTTCAAATTTTTCAGTGTCTATGAACCCCTTGAATTCCTGCACAAATTTTTCAGCTGCACGTTTGTCTGAGCTGGCTGCCTCACCATGCCTCACAACACTGTGTATGCCACTACATTTTTTAAACCTCTCAAATTAGCCTCTGCTGGCTTTAAAATCACTCGCCTCAGCACTGGTTGCAGGCATTGTCTTGACAAGATCTGCGTGCAACTGCCTTGCCTTTTCACAAATTATTGCCATGGAAACACTATCACCCGCTATCTGTTTTTCATTGATCCACAACTTCTCAACCTCATCCACTGTTTTTGATCTATTTTTGGTAAACATGTCAACACCTTTCGCAGCATCAGCTTCCCATATTTTTCTACTATCTCTTTCAGTTCGATGGTGTTCCTCATTTTCTTTACCACAGAGATGCCACTAGGAAGCTTCTTTGGACCAATGGTGACTTATATTTCACAGTGACAATCAATAAACGCTATAAAATTATTGTGAAATGTTTGAATGAGCGCGCTGAGTAATGTTCACTCAAGGATAAACAAAGCTAGACTGGCTCACGATGCCTTCGCGGGGAGGCACACAAGCTTGGGCAGGCGGACAGGTCTGGTACGCGGGCTGATAGTTGGGCAAACGGCTGATTGTCGGGGAAAAATTGGGCCGAAAAAAGAGATCGAAACTCGAGTCGGCCGATACTCAGACCGGCCAATAGTCAGGGGTCCACTGTACCTCCTTGGTTGGTTGCTGTCTACCAACCTACTACCTATATTATAATTAGGTACAGTGGACCCCGGTTAATGAAAAAAATTAATTCCAGAAGCCTGCTCAAGTGCCATTACCGAACGAATTTACTTCCTTAAGAAATAATGTCACGTACGTTAGTCTATTTCAGACCCCCAAAAATACACTTCCACAAGCACTTACAATATTATACTTACATAATTATACGATTTCCGGGGTGTTTGTTAACCGGGGGTCCACTGTATTCAGTTGAACACGTAAGTGGTCTTTTTGCTACTTTTGAATATTATTCTGATTTAATGGGCAGTGGACAATCTCCCTCTATTAGTCTGTTATAGCAAGGGTATATTTAAGCTTTATATGCATACACATGCATATATATACATACACACATCTAGGTTTTTCTTCTTTTTCTTAATAGCTCTTGTTCTTTTTATTTTCTCTATTGTCCATGGGGAAGTGGAAAAGAATCTTTCCTCCGTAAGCAATGCGTGTCGTATGAGGCGACTAAGATGCAGGGAGCAATGGGCTAGTAACCCCTTCTCCTGTACAAATCTACTAAAAACGAGAAGAAGAAAAACTTTATAAAACTGGGTTGTCTGAATGTGCGTGGATGTAGTGCGGATGATAAGAAAGAGATGATTGCCAATGTTATGAATGAAAAGAAGTTGGATGTCCTGGCCCTAAGCGAAACAAAGCTGAAGGGGGTAGGCGAGTTTCAGTGGGGAGAAATAAATGGGATTAAGTCAGGAGTATCTGAGAGAGTTAGAGCTAAGGAAGGGGTAGCAATAATGTTGAAGGATCAGTTATGGAAGGAAAAGAGGGAATATGAATGTGTAAATTCAAGGATTATGTGGATTAAAATAAGGGTCGGATGCGAAAAGTGGTCCATAATAAGCGTGTATGCACCTGGAGAAGAGAGGAGTGTAGAGGAGAGAGAGAGATTTTGGGAGATGTTAAGCGAATGTATAGGAACTTTTGAACCAAATGAGAGAGTAATTGTGGTAGGGGACCTAAATGCTAAAGTGGGAGAAACATGCAGAGAGGGTGTAGTAGGTAAGTTTGGGGTGCCAGGTGTAAATGATAATGGGAGCCCTTTGATTGAACTTTGTATAGAAAGGGGTTTAGTTATAGGTAATACATATTTTAAGAAAAAGAGGATAAATAAGTATACAAGATATGATGTAGGGCGTAATGATAGTAGTTTGTTGGACTATGTATTGGTAGATAAAAGACTGTTGAGTAGACTTCAGGATGTACATGTTTATAGAGGGGCCACAGATATATCAGATCACTTTTTAGTTATAGCTACAGTGGGAGTAAAAGGTAGATGGGATACAAGGAAAATAGAATCAGTAAGTAAGAGAGGGGTGAAGGTTTATAAACTAAAAGAGGAGGCAGTTAGGGTAAGATATAAACAACTATTGGAGGATAGATGGGCTAGTGAGAGTGTAGGCAATGGGGTTGAAAATGTATGGGATAGATTTAAAAATGTAGTGTTAGAGTGTTCAGCAGAAGTTTGTGGTTACAGGCGAGTGAGTGCAGGAGGGAAGAGGAGCGATTGGTGGAATGATGATGTAAAGAGAGTAGTAAGGGAGAAAAAGTTAGCATATGAGAGGTTTTTACAAAGTAGAAGTGATGCAAGGAGGGAAGAGTATATGGAGAGAAAAAGAGAGGTTAAAAGAGTGGTGAAGCAATGTAAAAAGAGAGCAGATGAGAGAGTGGGTGAGATGTTATCAGCAAATTTTGTTGAAAATAAGAAAAAGTTTTGGAATGAGATTAATAAGTTGAGGAAGCCTAGAGAACAAATGGATTTGACAGTTAAAAATAGGAGAGGAGAGTTATTAAATGGAGAGTTAGAGGTATCGGGAAGATGGAGAGAATATTTTGAGGAGTTGTTAAATGTTGATGAAGACAGGGAAGCTGTGATTTTGTGTGTAGGGCAAGGAGGAATAACATCTTGTAGGAGTGTGGAAGAGCCAGTTGTGAGTGTAGGGAAGTTCGTGAGGCAGTGGGTAGAATGAAAGGGGTAAGGCAGCTGGGATTGATGGGATAAAGATAGAAATGTTAAAAGCAGGTGGGGATATAGTTTTGGAGTGGTTGGTGCTATTATTTAATAAATGTATGGAAGAGGGTAAGGTACCTAGGGATTGGCAGAGAGCGTGTATTGTTCCTTTGTATAAAGGCAAAGGGGACAAAAGAGAGTGCAAAAATTATAGGGGAATAAGTCTGTTGAGTGTACCTGGTAAAGTGTATGGTAGAGTTATTATTGAAAGAATTAAGAGTAAGACAGAAAGTAGGATAGCAGATGAACAAGGGGCTTTAGGAAAGGTAGGGGTGTGTAGACCAAGTGTTTACAGTGAAACATATAGGTGAACAGTATTTGGATAAGGGTAAAGATGTTTTTGTGGCATTTATGGATTTGGAAAAGGCGTATGATAGGGTAGATAGGGGGCAATGTGGCAGATGTTGCAGGTGTATGGAATAGGAGGAAGGTTACTGAAAGCAGTAAAGAGTTTTTATGAGGATAGTGAGGCTCAGGTTAGAGTGTGTAGGAGGGAAGGGGACTATTTCCAGTAAAAGTGGGCCTTAGACAAGGATGTGTGATGTCACCGTGGTTGTTCAATATATTTATAGATGGGGTTGTAAGAGAAGTGAATGCGAGGGTCTTGGCAAGAGGTGTTGGGCTAAAAGATAAAGAAGCAAATACAAAGTGGGAGTTGTCACAGTTGCTTTTGCTGATGACACTGTGCTTTGGGAGATTCTGAAGAGAAGTTGCAGAGGTTGGTGGATGAATTTGGTAGGGTGTGTAAAAGAAGAAAATTGAAAGTGAATATAGGAAAGAGTAAGGTGATGAGGATAACAAAAAGAATAGGTGACGAAAGATTGGATATCAGATTGGAGGGAGAGAGTATGGAGGAGGTGAATGTATTCAGATATTTGGGAGTGGACATGTCGGCGGATGGGTCTATGAAGGATGAGGTGAATCATAGAATTGATGAGGGGAAAAGGGTGAGTGGAACACTTCGGAGTCTGTGGAGACAAAGAACCTTGTCCATGGAAGTAAAGAGGGAATGTATGAGAGTATAGTTATACCAACGCTCTTATATGGGTGTGAAGCATGGGTGATGAATGTTGCAACGAGGAGAAGGCTGGAGGCAGTGGAAATGTCATGTCTGAGGTCAATGTGTGGTGTGAATATAATGCAGAGAATTCGGAGTTTGGAAATTAGGAGGAGGTGCGGGATTACCAAAACGATTGTCCAGAGAGCTGAGGAGGGGTTGTTGAGGTGGTTTGGACATGTAGAGAGAATGGAACGAGACAGAGTGACTTCGAGATGTATAAATCTGTAGTGGAGGGAAGGCGGGGTAGGGGTCGGCCTAGGAAAGGGTGGAGGGAGGGGTAAAGGAAGTTTTGTGTGCGAGGGCTTGGACTTCCAGCAAGCATGTGTGAGCGTATTTGATAGGAGTGAATGGAGGCATATGGTTTTAATACTTGACGTGCTGTTGGAGTGTGAGCAAAGTAACATTTATGAAGGGATTCAGGAAACGGCAGGCCGGACTTGAGTTCTGGAGATGGGAAGTACAGTGCCGGCACTCTGAAGGAGGAGTGTTAGTGTTGCAGTTTTATAACTGTAGTGTAAAGCACCCCTCTGGCAAGACAGTGATGGAGTGAATGATGATGAAAGTTTTTCTTTTTCGGGCCACCCTGCCTTGGTGGGAATCGGCCGATGTGTTAATAAAATAAATAAAAAATAAATAAAATATTTAAGCTTTCTCCATGGGGAAGTGGAATAGAATTCTTCCTCCGTAAGCCATGCGTGTCGTAAGAGGCGACTAAAATGCCGGGAGCAAGGGGCTAGTAACCCCTTCTCCTGTATATATTACTAAATGTAAAAGGAGAAACTTTCGTTTTTCCTTTTGGGCCACCCTGCCTCGGTGGGGAACGACCGACGTGTTGAATGAAAGAAAGAAGATATTTAAGGTTGATAATTTTTATGTAATTAATATTTTCATATGAATCATATATTAGGACTTAAGAAGTTCTTCACACCTCAGGTTGGAGTGGTGCTGTATGCTGAATTAGGATCAGCTGAATTTCAAAAGTTCCATGCAGTACTGAAGGATCTTGTTAGTGCAGGCAAAATTGACTATATTTTCCGCCATCGAGTGAAAGTAAGTACTGCCTCAAATAACTCTTCGGAATTATAATGTATAAAACAAACACTAAAATAACCACAGCATAAATAACTAATAGTATAATAATGGTCAATAAGAGTAATGCTTTAATTATTTTGTTTTTTTAACAAGTATTTTATTTTCTATTCTCTGTTTAATTCTTATTATTTTTTTTATATATTACTTTTTATTAAACTCAGTATTTATTTAATATATTTTAGTGAATTTTTATCTGAGCATCCATCTGCTGCCAAGGTAGAGTAACCCAAAGAAGAAAACCCATACACCAGCATTCAGTCATTTACTGTCTTTCCAGAAGTGTACTTACATAACAATCAGATTACCCCCTCCAACCTCAGCATCCCCACACCACTTTTGGAATGGAGGCACTGCCCTTCCCATTTCCAGGACTCAAGTCCAGCTAACCAATTTGTCTTAATCTCTCCATAAAAGTTACCTTGCTTACACTCCAACAGCACGTCTATCCATTAAAAACCTTTGTCTCCATTCACTCCTATCTAATTCGCTTACACAAACCTGCACACATCTGTTGGATGTTCAAGCCACTTGCATACAGGACCACCTTTACTCCCCTCCCTCCAACCTTTCCTAGGATGACCTTTACCCCTCCTTCCCTCCACTACAGATTCATAAACTCTCCAAGTCATCCAGTTTTCCTCCATCCTCTTTAAATCTTCAAACCACCTCAACAACCCCTTGTCAACCCTCTGGATAATAGTTTTAGTAACCCCCACACCTCCTTCTAATCTCCAAATTACAAATTCTCTGCATAATATTCACACCACATGTTGCCTCAGACATACCTGGAGAGTTTACCTGGAGACTGTTTCGGGGGTCAACGCCCCTGCGGCCCAATCTGAGACCAGGCCTCGTGGTGATCTTTTTAAACTAGATTTAGGAAAAAGTATTTTTTTCACTTTTATTTTATTTGATCTATTTTTTTTTTTTTTTGATACAGAAGCGGTCGCCTAAGAAAGTTCGACTGAGTGGTTATGGCGTGGAACTGGCCATCAAAAGCACCGAGTATAAGGCTCAGGATGACACAAAAGTTCAAGAGGATGGAGAGAGGCAAGAGGAGGAGGATGAACAGGAAATGGAAGTTGAGGGCTTCCTCTTTACTAAGTTACAGTAAGTCATTCTCAATTCTGGATATCTGTGCAATAGAGCTCTATTTTATGCATTTCGCTTTATGGCATTTTACTAATACGGACAATTCAAATTATTACCAAAACTCGTTATACGGCTCCCCCTCCACATAACTCGCTAATACGGCCTCCGTGAGCCACTTTGTTTACATCCTCCATGAGCTCCACGTCTTTCCATTATGTCTGGAAACTTTTGAAAATTTCAAGTGTTTTAAAGTTATTGCATATTTTATATATACATACTCTGATAATTATACTTGTGTACCTGTACATAAATAAACTTACACACTATGCTGGCATGCAGGTGCACATTTAACCCTTTGAGGGTCCAGTCCATAGTTCTATGCCTTTTCCACAGGGTCCAAGAATTAAAAAAAAAAATTGTTATTTTTTCTTATGAAATGGTAGAGAATTTTTTCTGAAGATAATAAAACAAAAAGTATGAAATTTGATGGAAAATTGATGAAATTACACTTGCAAATTTTACTGCATCAGCAATATTTATGCATCGGCAATTTTGCCCACTTTGACTCCTATTTTAGGCCAGTCCACATTATTCCAGTCGACTAAATTCTTAGCTATTTCGCTAATATCACTTCTATTTTATCGATTGAGCACAAGAAACTGCCCAATCAACTATTTCAACTACCCAATAAAGTGATCAGAAATTGGTAATTTGGCCAATTTCACACAAAGTTCAAAATATTCAAATTCAAATACCTAATGGAAAAAATGCAGGTACTGGGAGAGTGGAGCTGCTGCTGCTTTCAATAAACCAGCTGTACCCCACTGAGGCAGGGTGGCTCAAAAAGAAACACAAAAGTTTCTCTTTTTAACTTTAGTAATGTATACAGGAGAAAGGGTTACTAGCCCCTTGCTCCCGGCATTTTAGTCGCCTCTTACGACACGCATGGCTTACAGAGGAAGAATTCTGTTCCACTTCCCCATGGAGATAAGAGGAAATAAACATGAACAAGAACTAGTACATAGATGTGTATTGTGACCCAAGTGTAAGTAGAAGTAGCAAGACGTACCTGAAATCTTGTATCTTTATGAGACAGAAAAAAAGACACCAGCAATCCTACCATCACATAAAATAATTACAGGCTTCCTTTTTACACTAACTTGGCAGGACAGTAGTACCTCCCTGGGCGGTTGCTGTCTACCACCCTATTACCTTCAGTGTTTAAAACTCATACTGCACATCAATTTGAGGCATTGTGTGTCAGAAAAGAATAACAATGGAAAAAATGCAGGTACTGGAGAGAGTGGAGCTATAAAGCTCAAATTACCATGTTTTGTTATGGGGCTCAGAGCCTACCTTATAGATGCAGAAGACATTATCTTGACAATCCCACAGACAGAATGTAATAATAATGACTACAAGTACATGTACAATGGATCCCCGAAAATCGGTCTTAATCCATTCCAGGAGCTAGGCCTAAAATCGAACTGGCCGATTTTTGAACCCTTATTTCCCATAAGAAATACGTAATGTAAATAAAATTAATCCGTTCCACCCAAAAATATTCACCAAAAATTCATTTTTTTAAAGAATAAATACTATAGTTTTACGTACAGAAAACAATGAGAAATAAATATAAAGCACTAATTTTAATTTGTTTGGAGGCAGGACAAGATATTCCTTCAATATGACAATAATATCAACTCTACAGCTTATTTATCTAGCACAGTTCATCTAATATGACATAATAAACAATATTAATAACATAGAAACATGATATAAACTCTAGAATGAATAAAGTATGTCATTACGAGTGGAAGGACTGGTGGAGGTGTTGTTGTTGTTGTTGGGTGTAAGGGCTACTGACCATAAGCCGTGGTGGTGGTCGGCAGCAGCAGAAAGCCACCACCACTATTCACACAAACAACTGTACATAAATTATAAATAAGAAATATTTACACTTTAATTTATAAATAAGAAATATTTACACTTTAATTTATAAATAAGAAATATTCACACTTATATAAATAAGAAATATTTGCACTTACCTTGGAGGAGATGTTGGCAGAGGGTGGCTCTGGTCTCAGTGTCCCTATATTTCTCAAACAAACAATGGAGGAGTTATGTTTCGTGTCGTCATTTTTATATCGATTAATGGCTTAACTTATTTGCTACACTGTTAATGCTACACTTTATCGCTGGCTGGTGCTATAGCCTTTATCGACTTGTGCTGCTTTAGAATCGTACATACGTATCGTAGAATCACTGAAGAAGGCACATTCTCCCCTCTCTTCCTCCTCCACTTTGGTACTTTGCTACAATTTCTTTCTTCAATTCTATCGTGTTTGTCACTTTCTTTACCAAAAGGCTGCCACTATGAAGTTTCTTTGGGCCCATAATGACTTATTTAACAGTCACAATCAATAAACAAGCACTAAACACAATGAATTTATTGTGATAAACAAAGCTAGACTGGCTCAAGAAGCCTGCTCGGTGAGCGCGCAAGCACGGGGCAGGCGGACAGGTCTGGGACGCGGCCGATAATCGGGAAACAGCCGATAATTGGGCAAAATTGGGCCGAAAAGCGATCGATAATCGAGCTGGCCGATAATCAGACCAGCCGATTTCCGGGGTCCACTGTACATGGTATACAGGCCTAGCTGACATCAATGACATACTACTATATAGAAAGCACCTTGTTATGCTGAGCATTTCGGGCAAATTAGGTCAGTTTTGTCCCAGGATGCGACCCACACCAGTCGACTAACACCCAGGTACCCATTTTAAACTGATGGGTGAACAGGGACAGGGACAGGGACAGCAGGTGTCTTATGGAAACACATTCCTAATGTTTCCAGCCGTACCGGAGGAGATTCAAACCCCGGACCTCAGTGTGTGAGCTGAGTGTGCTAGCGATCGAGTTTACTTACTCCTTGGTGATACTTATTCTTTTCTGTCATGCAACGCTTTGTATAACAGTGTTGGTACCACTATACTTTGGTACATTACGTTTTGTTTTTCCTTCTTTCTTGGATAAAGTTCTTTGCCTCCCCAGGAGCCTCAATTCACCACCCACTTTTTTTTTTTCAATGGTCAGTTCTTTGGTTCTCCTTTCCTGTCATTGATCCATATGCTGACACATTTGCTTCTGAAATATTATTTCCCTCTAGTCTGATATTCAGTCTCATACCTAGTTTTATTGGTTCATTTTGGATCATTTAACCCTTTGACTGTTTCGGTCGTATATATACGTCTTACGAGCCACTGTTTCGGACGTATCTATACGCCTAAATTCTAGCGGCTTCAAATCAAACAGGAGAAAGCTGGTAGGCCTACATGTGAGAGAATGGGTCTGTGTGGTCAGTGTGCGCAGTATAAAAAAAATCGGGCAGCCAGTGGTGCATTGTGGGAACGCCATTTCAGTAGTCCTTGTTCAGCATGCCTAGTGGTAAGAATTATCTGACTCCTTGGCGTATCTGGGACTGTTCTCATCCTCAATGATAGCTCTAACACAGATGGAAGTGTCTCTGAAGATGAATTTCATGGTTTTGAGGAGTTTGTGACCGAAAGCAATGCCCAGGATACCAGAAGGAAGGAAGGAAAAAAGAAAAAGTAAGGAAGGAAGGAAGAGATGAGAGGAAGGAAGGAAGGAAAGAAGAGATGAAAGGAAGGAAGGAAAGAAGAGATGAAAGGAAGGAAAGAAGGAAGGAGGAAAAGAAGGAAGGAAAGAAGAAAGAAAGGAAGGAGAGATGAGAGGAAGGAAGGAACAAAAGAAGAAAGAAAGAAAGGAAGGAGAGATGAGAGGAAGGAAGGAACAAAAGAAGTAAGAAAGGAAGGACGAAAAAAAGGAAGGAAGGAATGAAGGAAGAAAGGAAGGCAGGAAGGAAGAGATGAGAGGAAGGAAGGAAGAGACGAGAGGAAGGAAGAGACGAGAGGAAGGAAGAGACGAGAGGAAGGAAGGAAGGAAGGAAATAAGTAAGAAAGGAATGAAGGAAGAAAGGAAGCTAGGAAGGAGCGCGTGGGGAAGACATGGGTCCCCTTTTGTGTTGACAGGTTGACAGCAGTGAGGGTGGTGAGTAATGGTGTAATATGTCATTTTGACAGCTGGCTTACCCTGACTCAGCAAATTTATATGTCCACACACACAACTTCAAGCGCTAAGGGAAGTTGATGGAAAGTGTCCAGGCATTATATGTGTATATATATTATAGAACAATAGCAATAGGTTGGTAGGTAAGTAAGTAGGTAGGAAGCAGGTAGGCAAGAAGAGGCAGGTAAGCAGGTAGGCATGTAGGTAGGCAAGGCAAGTAGGAAGTAGGCACGAAGTAGGTAAGCAAGTAGGTAACTAAGTAGGTAAGCAAGTAGGTATGTAAGAGGTACATAAGTAGGACGTAAGTAGGTAGGAAGGACTGTGGGGAAGAAGAGCATGGGACCCCATGGGTGTTGACAAGGCAGTGAGGGTGGTGAGTGGTGGTATAATATGTCATTTTGACAGCAGCCGCACCCTGACTCAGCATATTTACAAGTCCACACACTCACAACAACCAGCTTCCAGAAGCTAAATGTCAGTTCTATGAAGTGTCCAGTGACTATATATGTGTATATATAGAAACCAGAAGGAAGGAGATGAAAGAAAGGAAGGACGGTAGGAATGTAGGAAGGAAGGAAGGAATGTAGGAAGGAAGGAAGGAATGTAGGAAGGAAGGAATGTAGGAAGGAAGGAAGGAATGTAGGAAGGAAGGAAGGAATGTAGGAAGGAAGGAAGGAATGTAGGAAGGCATGTAGGAAGGAAGGTTGGAAGGAAGGCAGGAGGGAAGGTAGGAAGGAAGGAATGACGACCCAGAAACAACAACCAGCTTCCAGTGATTATATATGCGTATATATAGAAACCAGATGGAAGGAAGAAAGGAAGGACGAGATGAAAGGAAGGAAGGAAGGTTAGAAGGAAGGAAGGAAGGTCGGAATGATGACCCAGACATAACCAGCTTCCAGAAGCTTATAGCAGTTCTAGGCACGTGTCCAGTGACTATGTGTGTTTATATAGAAACCAGAAGGAAGAAAGGAAGGACGAGATGAAAGGTAGTAAGGAAGAAAGGTAGGTAGGTAGGAAGGAATTAAGGAAGGAAGGAAGGTAGGTATGTAGGAAGGAAGGAAGGAATGTAGGAAGGAAGGAAGGAATGACGACCCAGACGACCATCAATCTAGGATAACTACCTAACACAACTGCTTGCTACTACTTTGAAGAAAATTGCTCAGAAGAGATGTTTTGTCTGTGTATATACAAAAAAACGCCCACAAAAATGCAGACACACTCGTTTTATGTGTGAGGAATGTAAAACACCACTGTGCATGGAACCATGTTTCAAAGCGTTCCACAAGCTGCAGAATGTCTATGAACATGTCCAGTGACTGTACATTTGTATATATATTATAGAACAATAGTAATAAAGATTTTTTTGTATTGTTCATTTGTGTAAACAAGTTTTGTAAACAATATAAAGATACTAATGTTTATGCTATTATTGTGTTGCATACAACGAATGTACAGTCATCCTCGGTTTTCGATTTTAATCCGTCCATATGGATCGGCTAAAACCAAAATCGCGAAAACCAAAACTATTTTCCCATAAGAAATAATGGAAATTCAATTAATTCGTTCCAGAAACCCAGAAGTTTGGAATTTTTTTTTTGGGGGCCTTAAAGATAGATTTACATGCACAAATGAATGAAATGAATGTGGCACTTACCCTTACTGAAGACTGATGTTGTTGGATGGAAGAGAGATAGGAGGGAGAGGGTAGAAACCCTAATTTTTGGAAGGGGAATCCTCCATAAGGACTCTAGGTACCAAGTCCTCATCTGGGGTCACTTCCTTCTTTGTCTTTTAATCCCACTAGGACCAGCTTGTGATTCACTGCACACCTGTGGCACTAAATATCTCCAGAGAGCTCTGTATCTGCGGTTTTAAAATGTCCCTAAAATGGGACATGGAATTGTCATTGTAAAGTAGCCAGCACGGATTGCAACATCTTTGTCAGGGTGATGTTCCTCCACAAATGATTGC
This sequence comes from Cherax destructor, assembly GCA_009830355.1. Lineage (NCBI taxonomy): Eukaryota > Metazoa > Arthropoda > Malacostraca > Decapoda > Parastacidae > Cherax > Cherax destructor. Next base: position 25,451 of record WNWK01016822.1, read on the forward strand.
ACCCTACTCCACATTGCACAAATCTCCTTAATCTCTGAAGAGGGCACCTTACATCTTTCTTCCTCCACTGAAGCAATTTCCTCAGATCTGTTTTGTTGTTGTTGCAGCTCAAGCTCTTGCAGCTCTTCAGTGGTTAGATCTTCATTGTGGTCCTCCACCAACTCTTCCACATCCTCTCCATTCACATCCAACCCCATAGACGTTCCCAATTCCACAATACTTTCCACAACTTCCATAGGCTCCTCAGGGTTAGCTTCAAATCCTTCAAAATCCCTCTCTGGGACACAATCTGGCCACAACTTTCTCCAAGCAGAGTTCATCGTCCTGGAGGTCACTCCCTGCCAAGCTTTATCTATAAGGCCTATGCAATGGAAGATATCGAAGTGAGCCTTCCAGAACTCTTTTAGGGTCAATCTAGTGTCTGAGGTTACATCAAAGCACCTTTGAAACATTGCTTTGGTGTACAGTTTTTAAAGTTTGCAATGACCTGCTGGTCCATGGGCTGGAGGAGAGGAGTGGTGTTAGGAGGCAAGAACTTCACTTTTACAAATCTGAATTCCTTAGGCATTTGGTCTTCCAAGTCTTGAGGATGACCAGGAGCATTGTCCATTACCAGGAGGCACTTAAGTGGCAATTTATTCTCCTATAGATATTTCTTCACACTGGGGCCAAACACTTGATTAAACCATTCCAGGAAAATTTCCTTAGTGACCCATGCCTTAGCATTAGACTTCCAAACACACACAATTTACCTTTGTCAACACTGTATTTGTTGAACACTCTGGGATTTTCAGAGTGATACACGAGTAAAGGCTTCACTTTTAAATCCCCACTAGCGTTCCCACATAACATAAGAGTTAGCCTGTCTTTCATAGGCTTGTGTCCTGACATTGCCTTTTCCTCCTGCGTGATGTAGGTCCTCCTTGGCATTTTCTTCCAAAAGAGGCCTGTTTCCACAATTAAACACTTGTTGGGGTTTAAATTCTTCTGCCTCTACATATTCTTTAAACTCACGCACAAATTTTTCAGTCCCATCTTTATCTGAACTGGCACCCTCACCATGCCTTACAACACTGTGTATGCCAGTTCGCTCTTGAAGTTTTCGAACCAGCCTTTGCTGGCCTTTAATTCATAAACCTCAACACTGGTTCCAGGCATTTTCTTTACAAGATCGGCATGCAACAGCCTTGCTTTTTCACATATGATGGATTGCACAACACTATCACCCGCTAGCAGTTTTTGGTTTATCCACACCAATAACAATTTCTCCATATTTTCCATTGTTTGTGATCTCTGTTTCGTTATCGTATTCACCCCTTTCGCAACATTAGCTTCCGTGATTTCCTTTCTCTTTGCCACAATGGAACTGATGGTTGATGGGTTTTTCTTGTATATCCTGGCGAGCTCTGGCAATACGTACACCACTATCATATTTTTCTATTATTTCTTTCTTCATTTCTACAGTGTTCCTCACTTTCTTTACCAAAGAAGTGGCACTAGGAGCTTTCTTTGGGCCCATGGTAGCTTATTTAGTAGTCACACACAATAATCAAGGGCCAAAAACAATGAATTGTTAATAAATGTTTTGTATAAACTCCTGGGGTGATGTTCACTCAAGCATAAACAATGCTAGACTGCGTGACAATGTGCGTGGAGGTGCGTGGGTGGCGGGCCTACGGCCTTTGTATGTTGCCGGCACTAGTGGACAGGTCCCATACGGTCGGCGAAAACTAAAACAATCGGCAAAACTAAGACAAATTTTCCCTGAAAAAAGTCTGCGAAAACCAAAATCGGCGAAAACTGGGACAAGCGAAAACCAAGGGATGACTGTATATATATACATTGCACCTTACCTTGGTCTCACAGGCCACATAAGTTACGTAAAAAAGAAAATAGTGAAAAAACAAGAAATCTATAATGGAAGTAAACAAATGTTTACTGAGTGAGCGCAGTGCCGCTGTTGCCATACACGGCTCATTTTCTGCCAACTTTACACCTCCATATCTCGGTAAGTATTGATGGCAAAAATCTGTTTTTAGGATAAAAACAATCAGAAAAATAATCTTAACATTTTGATAAGAAAAATATATTTTTTTTTTCAAATATTTTGCACAACAGAATGGCACTCAGGATTGAGGGTTGCGACAGTCAAAGGGTTAATATTACTACTACCTCTTTCTTATACCTGTACATCCAGTAATGTCTTTATATTTTATTTTTGTTTTATTTTTATATACAGTAGACCGTCATTTAGCACGATAGTTACGTTCCTGAAAAGTCGTGTTAGATAATTTCGTGTTAAATAATTAACAGAACTTATGGGAAAAATAGGGTTACGTTCCTAGGAGTCCCCAAAAGCCAAACAAGTTTTTTTAGACCAACAGATCTTACAAAATAAAAGTGAATATGTAATTGTAGTTCATTATCATGATGTATTATGTTGTTTTTACTGCTTAAGACTACAAATGTAACAGAAATAATAGTATTTACCTTAAATTGTGGGTGCTGGTGTTTGTGGATGATTGTGAAGAGAGTGGAGAGTTATGCTGTGGCCCTACTGGGCTGAGGTGGATAGTAGAGGTTCTGGTACTGAAGTCGATGGTTGTACTGAGTGTCTAACTTTAAGTGATTCTGTAAGTCAGTCAAGTCATTTTCGTACAGTCAAGATTCAAAGTCAGTCAAGTCATTCAGTCAGTAAGTCAGTTCAGTCAATCAAGTCAGTCAAGTCATTCAGTCAGTAAGTCAGTCAAGTCATTCAGTCAGTAAGTCAGTCAAGTCATTCAGTCAGTAAGTCAGTCAAGTCATTCAGTCAGTCAAGTCATTCAGTCAGTAAGTCAGTCAAGTCATTCAGTCAGTAAGTCAGTCAAGCTTCAGCGTCAGTCTCAGTAAGTCAGTCAGTCATTCAGTCAAAGTCAGTCAGTCATTCAGTCAGTAAGTCAGTCAAGTCATTCAGTCAGTAAGTCAGTCAAGTCATTCCAGTCAGTAAGTCAGTCAAGTCATTCACGTAAGTCAAGTCATCAGTCAAGTCATTCAGTATAGTCAGTCAAGTCATTCAGTCAGTAAGTCAGTCAAGTCATTCAGTCAGTAGTCAGTCAAGTCATTCAGTCAGTAAGTCCAGTCAAGTCATTCAGTCAGTCAAGTCAGTCAAGTCATTCAGTCAGTAAGTCAGTCAAGTCATTCAGTCAGTAAGTCAGTCAGTCATTCAGTCAGTAAGTCAGTCAAGTCATTCCAGTAAGTCAGTCAAGTCATTCAGTCAGTAAGTCCAGTTCAGTCAGTAAGTCAGTCAAGTCCATTCAGTCAGTAAGTCATCAGTCATTCAGTCAGTAAGTCAGTCAAGTCATTCAGTCAGTAAGTCTTAGTCATCAAGTCATTCAGTCAGTCAAGTCATTCAGTAAGTCAGTCATGTCAGTCAGTCAAGTCAAGTCATTCAGTAAGTCAGCGTCAGTCAGTCAAGTTCAGTAAGTCAGTAAGCTCAGTCAGTCATATCAGTCAGTCAAGTCAGTCAAGTCATGGTCAGTCAGTAAGTCAGTCAAGTCATTCAGTCAGTAAGTCAGTCAAGTCATTCAGTCAGTAAGTCAGTCAAGTCATTCAGTCAGTAAGTCAGTCAAGTCATTCAGTCAGTAAGTCAGTCAGTCAATAAGTCATTCAGTAAGTCAGTCAAGTCTGTCAGTCAGTCAAGTTAATCAATCATTCAGTCAGTAAGTCAGTCAAGTCAGTCAGTCAGTAAGTCAGTCAGTCAGTAAGTCAGTCAGTCAGTAAGTCAGTCAAGTCAGTAAGTCAGTCAAGTCAGTCAGTCAGTAAGTCAGTCAAGTCATTCAGTCAGTAAGTCAGTCAAGTCATTCAGTAAGTCAGTCAAGTAAGTCAGTCATTCAGTTATTCAGTCAGTCAAGTCATTCAGTCAGTCAGTCAGTCAAGTCAGTTAGTCACACAAACTTATGTTTACCTCTTTTTATGTGTACAAAGTAACACTTCATTACAGCCACGGGTTATGTCTTGTCTAATATCTTTTTCTTCGTTAATTCTAAGACTTAAATGCTTATACCTTTTCTTGCCACTTTGAGCAACACTGTGTAGGTCAGTTGTATACTATCACAAATGAGAATGAACTATCAAGATTCCTTAGGGATGCAAATATTACAGAGACTGTCTAAACACAATGTCCAAAACCAAACCCCTACGTATAGTGTAGTGTATGTTTTGCCCATCTACCTCATTTAAGTATTTGTCTATCCTTCGATGAATATTTTTGACAAATAGTTTTATTTTTAAATACATACAGTTTTTACTTGTAACCCCTTCTCCTGTATAAATTACTAAATGTAAAATGGGAAACTTTCGTTTTTCATTTTGGGCCACCCCGCTTCGGTGGGAAACGGCCGACGTGTTGAAAGAAGAAAGAAGAAGTTTTTACTTGTGCCCATTTTTTAACCCACATTCCTATATATTTTTATCAGCTTAATTGCTTAGAATTTATAATTACTTTTGATCACCTTATTTGCTAAAAATTGTATTTACCTTTTATCCTTTTCTCCAACCTCATTTCTATATATTATTGATCACCTTAACTGCCTAAAATTTTAGTTCAAGCTATTTTTTTAATATTAATAAATTTTACTTTTGTACACTTTAGCATTTATTTCTCCTTTAATAGTTAACTTTCATTTTCTTTATATTGCCTTTAATAAATTCTATAATCACAACTAGTGCAATAGTGAATCTTAATATTTGTTCCATTATAACTTAATATTAATCATAGTAATTTTCCAACAAGTTCTGTTAGCTAGTTAAATAATAAATCAATTACATTGTAAAGATATATCCTAAATCTCTGTGACTTTTGTTCAAAAGTGTGTTAATCCAATAGCTAGTAAAATCAATTCATCAGATATCATATCTTTAAGTTTAGCATTATTCATTGTTCTTAAGTCTTTTTAGAATCACACTCATATATAAACATTTGTTTAATTAATTAACTAACTCAGGTGCTATAGTTTTAGATTCTTTTTAGCTGTAAATTGACTACCTTAGCTCATTTATTCATTTTTGTAAACATATCCAACGTACTAACTCACGTGCCAAGAACTCCTTTTGCATTGTCCTATTCTTAAGTCTACTTGCATTGTTCTATTTTTAAGTTTAATTATAGAATCACACTAAATCTTATGATTCCAAACATTGATCCTGATACCAACCTTTTATTAAATGACTTACATGAACCTAACAACAACTGTCATTACTAGATAGAAGAACAGGCTAAAACACTACTCAAAGCCAACAATAACATAACTATCTTTAACTACAATGTCAGATCTTTAAGCAAACATTTTGATGACCTCACTGCATTATTAAACTCACTACAGGCCAGAATGTCCATCATTGCTCTCACTGAAACCTGGCTAAAGCCTCATACTACAGATATCTATGCCATTCCGGGTTACACAGCCATACACAATTGTAGGCAAGACCAACAAGGAGGTGGCACAGCTATGTTATACTCAGACCAGCTTGAATGTATCAACAATACATGCACAAGAGATGAACATGGAGAATATATAACAGCTAAGTTTAAATCCAAATACCTACAAAAACCTCTCACAGTTATAAACATCTATAGATTACCACAGTCAAATATTCAGCAATTTAGTGAAAAATTAGGAAGTATGATTACTGATGCACACATGAACAAAGACCACTTAATCCTCACAGGAGACTTCAATATAAACCTCCTACAAGATCAGGACCCACAAGTAACTGAATTCACAAACACTATGAGCAACTGCTTGCTGCTCCCGACAATAACAAAACCTACAAGAATCTCTGAGACCTGTGCCTCTCTATTAGACCATATCTGGACTAACACCATATCCCCATTAAAATCAGGCATAATCACAGACAATACCACAGACCACTACCCAACCTTTCTCATAACCAACCTCAGAAAATTACCACTAGAGACTACTAAAGTTACCTTCAGACTACATAATGAGACAGCTATAAATAACTTCATAACAGCTATGACAAACACTGACTGGCAAACAGAAATAGACAACTTCCCAGATACTGACTTATGTATTAATAATTTTCTTAAAAAGTCCCAATACCTCTATAATAAGCATTGCCCTAAAAAAACTAAACAAATCACAGCTAAAAGATTGAATAGTCCCTGGCTAACCCCAGCATACTCAAATCCATTAATATAAAGCACCTATATGAAAAACAGTACCGAATGGGTCAAATAACAAGAGAACAAACAAAACGTTACTCATCAAACCTAACGAGTCTGATAAGAAGGTCAAAAAATTGTACTATGAGAACAGATTACATAACTTAAAAGGTGATATAAAAAGACCTGGAAAACCCTATCTGAAATTCTAGGAACTAAAAGATATCCACAAACAGAACAATCAAGCTAACAAAACTAGATGAACCCCTACTCCCACCTATTGAAACAGCAAACAAACTCAATGATTTCTTCTCCACCATAGGAAAAAAGCTGGCAAGCAAAATCCCAAGTTCAAACACTCCACCTAATGACTATCTCACTGGCACCTATCCGAACACACTATTCCTAGCCCCGACCAACCCAATAGAAGTTTCACTTATAATCAACACATTAAAAAACAAAGCAGGTGACCTAAATAACTTACCACCTTTTATATACAAAAAAGCCTCTCAAGTTCTCTCAACAATTATTGCAACACTCTTTAACAAATCCATCGAATCCTCAATACTCAAAATAGCGAGGGTCACCCCCATACATAAAGGAGGAGATCAAACAGACCTGAATAACTACAGGCCGATATCTAACTTACCCCTTCTCTCCAAAATCTTTGAAAAATTAATTCATAGACAAATATATTCCTACCTCACCTCCAACAACGTACTCAACCACTGTCAATTTGGATTCAGGCCTAATAAAAATACAAATGATGCCATTATACACATGTTAGAAATATTTTACACCGCTCTTGAGAAAAAAGAAATCCCAGTGGGAATCTTCATTGATTTACGTAAAGCTTTTGATACAGTTGACCATGATCTGTTACACCTAAAATTATCACACTATGGTATAAGAGGGCACTCCCTCAACTACCTAAAATCATACCTTAGCAACAGAAACCAATATGTGTACACAAATGGAGCTAGCTCTACCTCGCAAACTATTACAGTAGGTGTCCCACAGGGATTTGTTCTTGGCCCACTTCTCTTTCTCATTTACATTAACGACCTACCAAATGCATCTCAACTACTCAAACCCATACTATTTGCATTTGACACTACATACGTTATCTCGCACCCAAGCCCAGACATACTAGCCAACACTGTAAATACTGAATTTCAGAAAATATCTACCTGGATGATGACCAACAAACTTACTCTCAATATTGATAAAACCTATTTTATCCAGTTTGGGAACAGAGCTACAAACGCACCACTTAACATAATGATAAACGGGTCCCCTATCACAAAACTCACAGAGGGAAGATTCTTAGGAATACATCTTGACAGTGGCCTCAAATTTCAGACGCACATACAACAAATCTCCAAGAAAGTCTCAAAGACCGTGGGAATACTATCCAAGATACGGTACTATGTTCCACAACCAGCTCTCATTACCCTATATCACTCACTCATTTACCCCTACCTCACCTATGGAATCTGCGCATGGGGCTCTACATCAATAACTCATCTCAGACCACTAATACCATAACAAAAGGCAGCAGTTAGAATGATAACACATTCACACTCCAGACAACATACTCCACCAATATTCAAAAACCTAAACTTACTCACCATACAAGACATTCATACTTTTTACTGTGCCTATTACATACATAGAACACTCTATGCAAATATTAACCCACCACTCAAACTTCTCCTTACCAATTTTAACAGGACACATGACCATAACACTAGACACAGATCACTCCTCGATGTTCCCCGTGTCCATCTAACACTATGTAAAAACTCAATGCATATAAAAGGCATGAAAATTTGGAATTCATTACCTGTCATTGCCAAAGAAACCCTGCCTGTACCCCAATTCAAAACGATGCTAAAAAACCACCTTCTCTCCCAAACCTAAATGCTCAATATCAAACATTCCCAACAAAGTAGAATAATCACTTAAATGTAAAAACCTGATTAATCACTTAAATGTAAAAACCTGTTATGAATAATACATACTAAGCTAACTTTCTATAACATTTACATTATAATGACCACGTAAACTGTAACTGCAATGCAATTAATTGTTTTAAATTGTTATCTCACTCAATTAGTTGCATTGCTACAATTAATTGATATTCTTTCTTTCAACACGTCAGCCGTTTCCCACCGAGGCAGGGTGGCCCAAAAGGAAAAACGAAAGTTTCTCCTTTTACATTTAGTAATTTATTCAGGAGAAGGGGTTACTAGCCCCTTGCTCCAGGCATTTTAGGCGCCTCTTACGACACGCATGGCTTACGGAGGAAGAATTCTGTTCCACTTCCCCATGGAGATAAGAGGAAATAAGAACAAGAACTAGTAAGAAAATAGAAGAAAACCCAGAGGGGTGTGTATATATATGCTTGTACATGAATGTGTAGTGTGACCTAAGTGTAAGTAGAAGTAGCAAGATGTACCTGAAATCTTGCATGTTTATGAGACAGAAAAAAGACACCAGCAATCCTACCATCATGTAAAACAATTACAGGCTTTCGTTTTACACTCACTTGGCAGGACGGTAGTACCTCCCTGGGCGGTTGCTGTCTACCAACCTACTACCTAGGAATTAATTGATATGTTCAACTTATATTCAAACTTTATAACTTAGATACACAATTATACTTATTTTATAAATTATCAACCATAATTTTTTACCATGTAGTCTACTATTAAATAGTCCTAAGAATGCCCGCAATGCACAGCATATTAGGGGCTTTTGGCATGTACATCTCATTAATACCTATGTATCATGTCTACCCAACTATGTATCATTGTACCATGTCTAAATAAAGTATTAATTTTATTATTGCTTGGCAGATACAAGATATATTAATTTAAAGATCAAAACACAATTCACTCTCTGAGGACTTTTTTTTGATGCGTATGAAATACGTACGAATGCTGGGATGGTGGGGTCCAGGGTAGCTGGGGATAGCCGGTGGTGTCCCCCGCTGAACAACAACAAGGCTGCTTGTGGGAATGGTTATTTGTTTTTCCTTCCCGCAAACTGTAAGTTTATTCAGGTATACACAGATACAGTTACGAAGATTATCATACATAGCAGCATATGTGTAGAGGACCTAGGATAACCCAAAAAAGTCAGAGTGACTTATTTCCTTTGTCAGACTTTTTTGGGTACCTAGGTTCTCCAATAGCTGCTTATGATAATCAATGTAACTGTAACTTTGTGGTTGCAGGGGTCGATACTCAGCTCCTGGCCCCGTGTATCTGAATAAACTTAGTTTGCGGGAAGGAAAAACAAATTCCCTTTTCCTCTAAGCACGAGGATTGGGCTTACACTTGAAATCACCTGATGCATTACCGAAAAGGAGCAAGGTGAAGCGATCCTTTGCTGTCTTGAAGCCTGGTGCACTTTTCTCTTGCTGACTGATATAAGTTCGTGTTGGCATTTTCTTCCAGAAAACACTTCTCTCGTCAGCATTAAGCACTTGATGTGTCTCATAGCCACCCTCAGTAGGACCCCCACTGACTCAATGGTTTAACCCACCGCGGGCTACCGTGCGTTCAAAAAATTTTCCACTCCCGTGAACCGTGTAATATCATTTTTACGTCGTGTTAGATAATAATGTGCCGCAATTCTTCAATCGTGCAATACCCGTAACGTGTAACATAATCTTGTGCTAAATGACGGTCTACTGTATTACAAATACTCTATATTGTACAACATTTTTAACCCTTTGACTGTTTCGGTCATATATATATACAGTGGTACCTTGAGTTACGATGGTCCCCAAAATCGCCCTTTTATGTAAGTTTATTTTTTTAAATGCTTTTGTAAGTATATTTTTGGGGGTGTAAAAGGACTAGTCTATTTTACATTATTCCTTATGGGGATAAATTCGTTTGGTAATGGCACTTGAACAGCATTCTCGAACGAAAAAATATCGTAACTCGAGGTACCACTGTATGTCTTACGAGCCAGTGTTTTTGACGTATTTATACTCCAAAATTCTAGCAGCTTCAAATCAAGCAGGAGAAAGCTGGTAGGCCCACATGTGAGAGAATGAGTCTGTGTGGCCAGTGTGTGCAGTATAAAAACAATCCTGCAGCACACAGTGCATAATGAGAAAAAAAACCCTCCGTTCGTGTTTTTGGATTAAAACGCCAACTTTGAGGTGTATTTTCGTATAGTATTTATGGTTGTATTCTCGTTTTCTTGGTCTTATTTGATAGAATGGAAGACATATTACAGAAATGGAGATGATTTATTTTGGTTTCACGATGAAAAGGACCTTGAAATTGAGCTCAAAGTAGCGGAAATGTTCAATTTTTGCCGATTTTCAAGAGTAAACAGATGCACTCTCTAGCCATTTTAATATGCAGTCATGAATGGGTTGACATTATTTATACAATTATTACAATAATGCAGTAGTCTGCATAACAGTAAATCTTCTATTTTTTGTGTGAATAAAAATTCAAAATAGAAAGCAAGAGTAATATAAGAGGGGCTTGGAGACGTGACTGATGAACAGAGAAAATGTTATTTTAGTGCCAGGAATGTCTGCAGTGTTCATTCAGGACCCTATTTTGAAATTGGCATCTTTTTTAATTTGAGTGAAATTGGCCAAATTGGCCAATTTCTGACCACTTTATTGGGTAGTTGAAATCGGTAAATGGGCAGTTTCTTAAACTCAGTCGATAGAACAAATGGAGTTCTAAAGAAATAGCTATGAGTTTGGTTGACTGGAACAATGGAATTGGCCGAAAATAGGGCTCAAAGTGGGCAAAATCGCAGATGCATAAATATCGCCGCGATTGCTAAATTCGCGAGAGCATAATTCCGTAAGGTTTCCATGAAATTTCATACTTTTAGTGTCATTAACATCGGGAAAAGATTCTCTATCATTTCATAAGAGTAAATAATTTTTTTTTTCTAACATTTTGCGACAGGATTTGGGGTCGTGACAGGCAAAGAGTTAATAGAATATAATTTGTGTATGTTGGCTTTCACTATCTGCAACAATTCATATACTGTAGGTATCTTCTGTATCCAAGCTGTTTTATTTTATTTAATTTTCTCTATCTAGGTTCTTTAATTCTTAAGATTGTTTAATTTACAATTATGGTAAAATTCACTATTACTCAACATTTTTCACAGGTCCCTTCATTCAGATAAGGAAGAGGAATTGACTCAGTTTAGAAAGCATCTGGAAGAGTCTCGTCATGAAATGGCTCCAATGAAAGTTTGGCAATTACAGCACTTGAGCATGCAAGCTGCTCAGCGCATAATGTCAGCACCCGAAGATCAACGACTTAGTCTCTTTGTACACATAGCACAGAATTTCCCAATGCTTGCTCGCTCTCTTGTTAGGATAAAAGTAAGTACTAGAATAAAAAAAAATTGTAATGTTGGTAGAATTAATTATTGACAATATGTTAGGTAAAGGACACATATGCAACTAATGCCACATTTTTATTATGGCAATGTTACACTCTTCAGGAGCTTTGTCAAGCCAGCTTGACAAAGCTCCTCAAGCAAAACTTGCCATAATAATATATCACATGAATTGCACATGTGTCCTTTTGCCTAACAAAAAAAAATTATTTATGCTAATAACATGTGGATTTACCACTAGTACTCCAAATAGAGTACTACAGTGGTCCCCCGAGTAACGAACACCCCGGAAATCGTACAATTATGTAAGTATAATATTGTAAGAGCTTGTGGAAGTGTATTTTTGGGGGTCTGAAATAGACTAACCTACGTGACATTATTCCTTAAGGGAGTAAATTCATTCGGTAATGGCACTTGAGCAGGCTTCTTGAATGAAGTTTTTACGTTACTCGGGGGTCCACTGTATATTGCTATTTTGCATGTGTGACAATGACGTTTTCTGTGTGATGTGATCAGTGACAAAACTTACACATTAATTAGTTTAAACTATTCTAACCTCTTCTAAATTAATTTAAAAATGCAGTATTAGAATGTGGGGCAGAAGTTTGTGGCTATAGGAGGGTGGGTGCAGGAGGAAAGAGGAGTGATTGGTGGAATGATGATGTAAAGGGTGCGATTAAAGAGAAAAAAGTATCTTATGAGAGGTTTTAACAAAGCAGAAGTGATATAAGAAGGGCAGAGTATACGGAGAGTAAAAGAAAGGTGGAGAGAGTGGTGAGAGAGTGCAAAAGGAGAGCAAATGATAGAGTGGGAGAAGCACTGTCAAGAAATTTTGCTGAGAATAAAAATTTGAAGTGAGATAAAAAGTTAAGAAAGCCTAGGGAACGAAGGATTTGTCAGTTATAAACAGAGTAGGGAGTTAGTAGATGGGGAGTTGGAGGCATTGGGTAGATGGCTGGAATATTTTGAGGAACTTTTACATGTCGATGAAGAAAGAGAGATGGTAATTTCATGCACTGGTCATGACGGGATCTTGACAGAAATGATAAAAGCCGGGGGGATATAGTGTTGGAGGGGTTGGTATTTTTGTTTAATAAATGTATAAAAGAGGGAAGGTACCTAGGGATTGGCAGAGACCATGTTAGTTCCGTTATATAAAGGGAAGGGGACAAAAAGATTGTAAAAATTATTGGGGAAGAAGTTAACTGAGTATACCAGGTAAAGTGTATGGTAGGGTTATTATTGAGAGATTTAGAGGTAAGACAGAGAGCAGGATTGCAGATGAGCAAGGAGGCTTTAGAATGAGTAGGGAATGTGTAGATCAAGTGTTTACATTGAAGTGCACATGTGAACAGTATTTAGATAAAAGTAGGGAAGTTTTCATTGCATTTATGGATTTAGAAATGGCATATAATAGAGTAGATAGGGAGCAATATGGCAGATGTTGCAAGTGTATGGAATAGATAATAAGTTACTAAATGCTTTAAAGAGTTTTTATGACGATAAGTGAGGCTCAGGTTAGGGTGTGTAGGAGAGAGGTAGATTACTTCCTGGTAAAAGTAGGTCTTAGACAGGGATGTGTAATGTCACCATGGTTGTTTAACATACTTATTTATAGATGGGGTTGTAAAAGAAGTAAATGCTAGGGTGTTGGGGAGAGGGGTGGGATTAAATTATGGAGAATCAAATACAAAATGGGAGTTGACTCAGTTACTTTTTGCTGATGATGCTGTGCTTTTGGGGATTCTAAAGAAAAGTTGCAAAGGTTAGTGGACAAGTTTGGGAGAGTGTGTAAAGGTAGAAAGTTGAAAGTGAACATAGATAAGAGTAAGGTGATGAGTGAGGTGAAAGTGTTGAATGATAGTAAGTATGTAAGTAAGTAAGTAATGAGGTAGTAGGTTGGTAGACAGCAACCACCCAGGGAGGTACTACCATCCTGCCAGGTGACTGTGAAACAGAAACCTGAAACTGTTTTACATGATGGTAGGATTGCTGGTGTCTTTTTTCTGTCTCATAAACATGCAAGATTTCAGGCATGTCTTGTTACTTCTACTTACACTTAGGTCACATTACACATTCATGTACAAGCATATATATACACACCCCTCTGGGTTTTCTTCTATTTTCTTACTAGTTCTTGTTCTTATTTCCTCTTATCTCCATGGGGAAGTGGAACAGAATTCTTCCTCCGTAAGCCATGCGTGTCGTAAGAGGCGACTAAAATGCCGGGTGCAAGGAGCTAGTAACCCCTTCTCCTGTATATATTACTTAATGTAAAAGGGGAAACTTTCGTTTTTTCTTTTGGGCCACCCTGCTTCGGTGGGAAACGGCCGACGTGTTAAAAGAAAGAAAGAAACATGCAAGATTTCAGGTATGTCTTGCTACTTCTACTTACACTTAGGTCACACTACGCAAACATGTACACGTTTATGTATACACACTCATCTGAGTTTTCTTTGATTTTATCTTAATAGTTCTTGTTCTTATAATTTTTTCCTTTTCCTTTCATATCCACGGGGAAGTGGAATAAGAATCTTTCCTCCGTAAGCCATGCATGTTGTAAAAGTCAACTAAAATGCCAGGAACAATGGGCTAGTAACCCCTTTTCCTGTATAGCTTACTAAAAAGAAAAAGAAGAAAACCGTCAAAGTGGGATGTTTGAGTGTGCGTGGATGTTGTGCGAATGATAAGAAATAGATGATTGTAGATGTTATGAATGAAAAGAAGCTGGATGTCTTGGCTTTAAGTGAGACAAAGCTGAAGGGGGTAGGAGAGTTTCAGTGGGGAGAAATAAATGGGATTAGGTCAGGGGTTTCAAATATTGTTAGAGCTAAAGAAGGAGTGGCAATAATGTTGAATAATCAGTTATGGCAGGTAAAGAAGGAATATAAATGTATAAATTCAAGGATTATGTGGAGTAAAATAAAGGTTGGATGTGAAAAGTGGGTTATAGTAAGTGTTTATGCACCTGGAGAAAAGAGAAGTGTAGAGGAGAGAGAGAGATTTTGGGAAATGTTGAGTGAGTGTGTGGGGAGTTTTGAACCAAGTGAGAGAGTAATTGTGGTTGGGGATCTTAATGCTAAAGTGGGTAAAAATGTTGTGGAGGGAGTAGTAGGTAAATTTGGGGTGCCAGGGGTAAATGTAAATGGGGAACCATTAATTGAGCTATGTGTAGAAAGAGGTTTGGTAATAAGTAATACATATTTTATGAAAAAGAGGATAAATAAATATACAAGGTATGATATAGCACGTAAGGAAAGTAGTTTGTTGGATTATGTATTGGTGGATAAAAGGTTGATGGGTAGGCTTCAAGTTGTACATGTATATAGAGGGGCAACAGATATATCAGATCATTATTTGGTTGTAGCTACAGTTAGAGTAAAAGGTAGATGGGACAAAAAGAAAATGGCAACAGCAAGTAAGAGAGAGGTAAAAGTGTATAAACTAAGGGAGGAGGAAGTTAGGGTGAGATATAAGCAACTATTGGCAGAAAGGTGGGATTGTGCAAGTATGAGTAGTGGGGGGGTTGAAGAGAGTTGGGATAGTTTTAAAAATGCAGTATTAGAATGTGGGGCAGAAGTTTGTGGCTATAGGAGGGTGGGTGCAGGAGGAAAGAGTGAGTGGTGGAATGAAGAAGTAAAGGGTGTGATAAAAGAGAAAAAGGTAGCTTATGAGAGGTTTTTACAAAACAGAAGTGTTAATAGAAGAGCAGAGTATATGGAGAGTAAAAGAAAGGTGAAGAGAGTGGTGAGAAAGTGCAAAAGGAGAGCAGATGAAAGAGTGGGAGAGGCTCTGTCAAGAAATTTTGCTGAAAACAAGAAAAAATTTTGGAGTGAGATAAACAAGGTAAGAAAGCCAAGGGAACGAATTTATTTGTCAGTTAAAAACAGAGTAGGGGAGTTAGTGGATGGGGAGCTGGAGGTATTGGGTAGATGGCGGGAATATTTTGAGGAACTTTTAAATGTCGATGAAATAAGGGAGGCGGTAATTTCATGTACTGGCCAGGGAGGTACAACATCGTTTAGGAGTGAAGAAGAGCAGGATGTGAGTGTGGGGGAGGTGCGTGAGGCATTACGTATAATGAAAGGTGGTAAAGCAGCTGGAATTGACGGAATCATGACAGAAATGTTAAAAGCAGGGGGGGATATAGTGCTGGAGTGGTTTGTATTTTTGTTTAATAACTGTATGAAAGAGGGGAAGGTACCTAGGGATTGGCAGAGAACATGCATAGTTCCTTTATATAAAGGGAAGGGGGATAAAAGAAAGTGTAAAAATTATAGGGGAATAAGTTTACTGAGTATACCAGGTAAAGTGTATGGCAGGGTTATTATTGAAAGAATTAGAGGTAAGACAGAGAGTAGGATTGCAGATGAGCAAGGAGGCTTTAGAGTGGGTAGGGGATGTGTAGATCAAGTGTTTACAGTGAAGCATATATGTGAACAGTATTTAGATAAAGGTAGAGAAGTTTTTATTGCATTTATGGATTTAGAAAAGGCATATGATAGAGTGGATAGGGGAGCAATGTGGCAAATGTTGCAAGTGTATGGAATAGGTAGTAAGTTACTGAAGGCTGTAAAGAGTTTTTATGAGGATAGTGAGGCTCATGTTAGGGTGTGTAGGAGAGAGGGAGATTACTTCCCGGTAAAAGTAGGTTTTAGACAGGGATGTGTAATGTCACAATGGTTGTTTAATATATTTATAGATGGGGTTGTAAAAGAAGTAAATGCTAGGGTGTTGGGGAGAGGGGTGGGATTAAATTTTGGAGAATTAAATGCAAAATGGGAGTTGACACAGTTACTTTTTGCTGATGATACTGTGCTTATGGGAGATTCTAAAGAAAAGTTGCAAAGGTTAGTGGACGAGTTTGGGAGAGTGTGTAAAGGTAGAAAGTTAAAATTGAACATAGATAAGAGTAAGGTGATGAGAGTATCAAACGATTTAAATAAAGAAAAATTGGATATCACATTGGAGAGAGGGATTATGGAAGAAGTAAATGTTTTCAGATATTTGGGAGTTGACGTGTCAGCGGATGGGTTTATGAAGGATAAGGTTAACCATAGAATTGATGAAGGAAAAAAGGTGAGTGGTGCGTTGAGGTATCTGTGGAGACAAAAAACGTTATCTATGCAGGCAAAGAAGGGAATGTACGAAAGTATAGTGGTACCAACACTCTTATATGGGTGTGAAGCATGGGTTGCAAATGCTGCAGCGAGGAGGAGGCTGGAGACAGTGGAGATGTCCTGTCTAAGGGCAATGTGTGCTGTAAATATTATGCAGAAAATTCAGAATGTGGAAATTAGGAGAAGGTGTGGAGTTACTAAAAGTATTTGTCAGAGGGCTGAAGAGGGGTTGTTGAGGTGGTTTGGTCATTTAGAGAGAATGGATCAAAGTAGAATGACTTGGAGAGCGTATAAATCTGTAGGGGAAGGAAGGCGGGGTAGGGGTCGTCCTAGAAAAGGTTGGAGGGAAGGGGTAAAGGAGGTATTGTGGGCGAGGGCTTGGACTTCCAGCAAGCATGTGTGAGCGTGTTAGATAGAAGTGAATGGAGACGAATGGTTTTGGGACATGACGATCTGTTGGAGTGTGAGCAGGGTAACATTTTGTGAAGGGATTCAGGGAAACCAGTTAATTGATTTAATTGGACTTGAGTCCTGGAAATGGGAAGTACAATGCCTACACTTTAAAGAGGGGTCTGGGATAGTGACAGCTGGGAGGGACAATTCTCAGCTGTCGTATCTGAGCTCCTCTGCAAAGACAGTGATTATGTATGAGTGTGGTGAAAGTGTTGAATGATGATGAAAGTATTTTCTTTTTGGGATTTTCTTTTTTTGGGTCACCCTGCCTCGGTGGGAGACGGCTGACTTGTTGAAAAAAAAAAAAAACATAAAAATGTGCCTCAATTCTTCAATCGTGCTATACCCAAATCGTGCCAGATAAACTCATGTTAAATGACAGTCTACTGTATATACAATATGCATTATATTGGTCTCACATGCTACAAAAGTTACTTTAAAAATTAAAATATTAGAAACGGAAAGAAAAAATAGAATAAAAGTAAAATGATTTCCCCCAGGGTGGAGCCCCCGATGTTGCCAAGGTTTCTTTTTGTAAAATTTCCCCCATATCTCGGTTGGACTGGTTGAAAAATTTTTTTTTTAAAAAAATTGGAAAAATACCCCAATTTTTTTTTTCCCAAAATCATTTTTTAAAAAAAAATTTTTTTTTAAAATTTTTTTTTACATTGAACAAGTTTGTGATGAGGATTTGGATTGTTTCTGCACAAAAAAAAAATTAGGGGGTTTCTTTTTTTGGGGTGTTGGTGTTAGGGATGAGATGTTTTTTTTAATGTAGTTTTTAAAAAGGGGGAGTTTCCCCGTTCAGAGTTTTCAGGCAGGGTTTTGATTTTGGGACTTTTTGACATCAAATTTTTTAGAGGTTTGCCCAACAGGAAGTCATAGATTTTTTTTCTTTTGTGTATGGGGGCCCGTTCCATCAAGAAAGTGTTTTATTCAGGGGTTTAAAATTAGAATTTTGATCTTAAAATATTGGGGGGTGAAATTCCAGTGGTGGTTTGGTCTTGGGGGGTGGGGGGTCTTACTCGGGTTTCTGGGGTTTTATTTTGGGATTGCTGTTATCTCCAGGCACAAAAAAGGTGAAAAGGGTGATAGTATAGATAGTGAGCAGGGCTGATTGTGGCTTGACTTTGAGAGGTCCCAACTGTTTTTTGGTACTTTTTTTTTTATTTGATTGATATAGGTGTTGAATTTGGTTTTGTCAAGGTGCAGGCCCAGGAATTTCCCCATTATGTTTTTAAAAAAGAGTGTTGTCAATCATTAGTTGCTGGGCAAACCTGTTTTTGACCCACCAGTTGACATGTATTGGGGTTTAATGATTTTTTTCTTTAAACATCGAAAAAA
>WNWK01016823.1:0-2500 GCA_009830355.1 Cherax destructor
GAGGAACACTGCAGAAGGCCTACTGGCCCATACAAGGCAGGTCCATATCAAAACCACCACTACCTAAGAATTTATTCCCGTACTCACGACACCAATCAAACCCAGCCCCCCACTCATATATTTGTCCAATCTCTTTTAAAGCCACCCAAGGTCCTAGCCTCTATCACGGTACTCGGAAGATTGTTCCACGCATCTACAACTCTGTTCGAAAACCAGTACTTGCCTATGTCCTTTCTAAATCTAAATTTATCATATTTAAATCCGTTATTTCTGGTTCTTACTTGGTTCGATATCCTCAGTATTTTACTAATATCTCCCTTGTTTATGCCCATCATCCACTTGTACACCTCGATGATATCTCCCTCATTCTACGTCTCTCCAGAGAGTGGAGATTCAACGCTCTAAGTCTATCTTCATACGGGAGATTTCTTATACTGTAAATCATTTTAGTCATTCTTCTTTGTATGTTCTCCAATGAATCTATATCCATCCTGTAGTAAGGAGACCAAAACTGAGCTGCATAATCCAAATGAGGTCTCACTAGTGATGTATAGAGCTGTAAAATAACTTTTGGACTTCTGTTGCTTATACTTCTTGAAATAAATCCTAGTAATCTGTTAGCCTTATTGCGCACACTTAGGCACTGTTGTCTTGGCTTTAGATTCCTGCTTACCATGACTCCCAAGTCTTTTTCACATTCTGTATGATCAAGCTCTACTTCACCTAGTTTATAAATTCGAGGGATATTTTCATTACCAAGGACTAGTACCTTACACTTGTCCACATTGAACTTCATCTGCCACTTTTCAGACCAAGACATTAATTTGTCCAAATCCTCCTGGAGTTCACTGGTGTCCTCCTCAGAATGAATCATACGGCCTATTTTTGTATCATCAGCAAATTTACTCATGTCACTTGCAATTCCTTCATCAAGGTCATTTATGTAAATTATGAACAACAATTGGCCTAAAACCGATCCTTGTGGAACGCCACTAGTGACTAATCCCCATTCAGATTTGATCCCATTAATGGA
This sequence comes from Cherax destructor, assembly GCA_009830355.1. NCBI lineage: Eukaryota > Metazoa > Arthropoda > Malacostraca > Decapoda > Parastacidae > Cherax > Cherax destructor. Next base: position 1,034 of record WNWK01016823.1, read on the forward strand.
AACTCTCTGCTTTCTATTGGTAAGCCATGCCTCTATCCATGCTAGAACTTTACCTCCTATACCATGAGCTGCCACCTTTCTTAAGAGTCTCTTGTGAGGTACTCTATCGAAGGCCTTACTGAAATCCAAGTAAACTATATCATATTCTTTATCACTGTCTACTGCCTCAAATGTTTTATTGAAAAACGTCAGTAAATTTGTTAGGCAGGAACGACCTCTCGTGAACCGATGCTGAGATTCATTAATCAAATTATGTTCTTCAAGGTGACTTCTAATAATATCAGCTATAATTGATTCTAATAATTTGCCTACTATAGATGTGAGGCTTATTGGACGGTAATTTGATGGAATTGACTTATCCCCTGATTTGAATATAGGAACTACATTAGCTATCTTCCACATCTCTGGCACAATACCAGTTAGGATGGACGTATTAAACACATTCGTTAATGGCTGACTAAGTTCCATCTTGCATTCTTTAAGTACCCTGGAAAACAACTCGTCGGGTCCGGGACTTATTTTGCTTCAGTTTATCTATCTGTTTGATAACCATGTCCCTCGTGACAGTAATATTAGTTAACTTGAATTCTTCAGGAACTGAATAATTGTTAATTTCTGGAATCTCATTTACGTCTTCTTGTGAAAAGACTGACAAAAAATAGTCATTAAATAGAGAACACATTTCCAGTTCGTTATCCGTCAGCTGTCCATTCCCAATTTTCAGAGGTCCTACCTTTTCCCTCACCTTCGTCCTATACACTTGAAAGAACCCTTTTGGATTAGTCTTTGATTCATTAGCAACCTTAATCTCATAGTCACGTTTAGCCTTTCTAATCCTCTTTTTTACTTCTCTTTTCAACTGAACATATTGGTCAATAAGGTTAACATCTCCTCTTTTGATGCGCCTATAAATTCCTCTTTTCTTCCTAATAGATGTTTTAGCCTCCTGTTAATCCATTTGGGATCGTTATTATTTGACCTAAATTCTCTCTGGGGATAATGAACCCCTGAAGATAAATGGTTTAAAATATCGACACGATGGAAAAATTTAACACGAATACAGTATAATGCAATCCTTTATTGACTACGTTTCGCCCACACAATCGGCTTTATCAAGTCACAAACGGATTTATCTGGGTAAAGAGTACATGAGTATATATAGGTAGAGAGTCAGGTGGTGAATGTTGGGTAGGTTGGATTTGAGATGGACCTACCTGGGAGGGGCGAGTGTGTTATGTAGGATAACACTGAAGAAGTTTCCTGGCAAGAGGCTCAGTTACGATGTCAACGCGAAACGTAGTCAATAAAGGTTCGTATTAAACATCATTCGTGTTTATTTTCTCCGTTATCATCCATCTGGAGGAGAGTAACAAGAGGGATCGAGGGCAGTAGAGGACCTACATTTTTGGGCCCATGATGCTTGAACTGTTATGGGGGCCCCTTCGCAAACCCCTTCTCATAGAGTAG
>WNWK01016823.1:5000-43930 GCA_009830355.1 Cherax destructor
CATCCTAATTAGCTAGAATGATACAACAATATTGTTCCATCATACCCTGTTGTATATCTTTATTGATTTAACGATACGAATTCAACGATATTTTCATGAATATAACAGCTGTTTAAAGAGCGATATCACTTAACATGTTACCGCAACTGCGGTCATCTGAAATCAATAAAAATTGAATTTACACTTCACTCACCTGCAATTCCATTATACACAAAGACGCAAAAAGAAGGGCGGCGACGCAACCGTGCGTCTTCTAGTGGGAGGTGCTGCGTCTGCCTAGTTTCCGAGGCGCGTTACTCACTAGCATCTCAACACCTGTGTTCGTTCCTCTCGTCTCACCTGTGTCTCGCGGAACACCTGGTAGGTAAATGAGGTCAATTACTTATTTGTACCAGGTTGTTGCCTTCGTTTGTTCCAGGTAATAACAGCTGCCTATTTCGTAATTTAAAAGGACACTTTAATCATAGAAAAAATTATTTAACCTTTCTCTAACTCTGGGAAATGAAGCCCCTGGGTGAAACATGGTCTTAAAGAAGTTTCGCCCCCAGGTTAAAGTGTTTAAATTGCCACTTGTAGACTATAAACAATGTCTACCAGCTGTGTGTTTACTTGCCTTCCCCCCTTCCAACCTCCCCTCCCCCACACGCCCCCTCACCTTCCTACTTCCCTCCCCTCCACCTCAACACTCACCCCGTGGACGCTGCCCAAACATTACTGGGTTTTTTTTGGACTCTTATTACCATATTTTGTCTTCTTTGTAAGATCTATGTTATGAATGAACATATACTTGATAGTTTTCTATAAAAAACTTGTATTTTTGTACAAATAAAAGTGAAAATAAACGTTTATTGTTAAACCTTGACTTAAATACTTTCCTTTAACACAAGAGTGCTAATTATATATATATATATGTAAATATATATATATATATATATATATATATATATATATATATATATATATATATATATATATATATATATATATATATATATATATATATATATATATTATATTATATTATATGATAGTATATATATATATATATATATATATATATATATATATATATATATATATATATATATATATATATATATATATGCCTTTACCTACGTTTTTAACGGTCTTGAAAACAAGAATTTCTGATTAAATTTCGTATTTTTTAAACTTGGCACTATGCACATGAGCGCTCAATCGACTGGCATAGCTGCTTCCCAGGCAATGGGAACTCAGGCCTGATCCGAGGAAGGTGAGTTGTGTTATGGATATTTTTTTTTATATCTCATTCGTCGTATCTTGCATGAGAGGTCTACCACGAAAGCTTATGGAGATGTGGGTTGAGTTAGGGCCACAGTTGATGTGGGATGAATCAGGGCCATAGTTAATGTGGATGAATCAGGGCCATAGTTAATGTGGATGAATCAGGGCCATAGTTAATGTGGATGAATCAGGGCCACAGTTAATGTGGGATGAGTCAGGTGCGAGGTTTTGATAAATTATTCTAGCTACTGTGCTGTCACCTTTTTTATTCCTCACCACGTTGGGTATACAGGGCTGAGTTCCAGCTCCTGGTTCCACCTCATAATTATCACTATTACTAGCTGGTTCAAATGAGGTCCCTGTGGCTCATATAATTTCCTATGGTTCGTATGGCTCATATGAGATCCATATGACTTTTATGAGTCCCTATGGCTCATTTGAGGTCTCTGTGGATCCTATGAAGTCCATATGGCTCAACGGTAGTCAATTCGTCCTTGATCTTATTTCGTTCTGCTGAATGACCCAAATGGGTTTAGCGCTATATAAAATATCAATCAATAATAAATAATAAAAGATGAAAATAATAATAATAATAATCTTTATTTCTACACGTACATGATGCAACTTATACAGACCATAGCTGACATCAATGACATACTAAATATAAAGCCCCTGGTTATGCAGAACATTTCCCCAGGATGCGACCCACACTAGTCGACTAGTACCCAGGTACCTACTTACTGCTAGGTGAACATGGACAGCAGGTGTCTTAAGGAAACAAGCCCTAATGTTTCCACCCGTACCGGGGATCGAACCACGGATCTCAGTTTGTGAGCTGAGTGTGCTACCAACCCAGCTACGGGACATAAGAGGTACCGCGGAAAACTTAGAGAGAGAGAGAGAGAGAGAGAGAGAGAGAGAGAGAGAGAGAGAGAGAGAGAGAGAGAGAGAGAGAGAGAGAGAGAGAGAGAGAGAGAGAGAGAGAGAGAGAGAGAGAGAGAGAGAGAGAGAGAAAGTATTTTCCCGGCTATATTAACTTTCCCATCAAACACTCAGTCTTGGGAAAAGTCTTGTCAGTCTTGCACAAGACATGTGAAGCACTTGCCTGTCTTTTTTACCTAAACCTTTCGCCTGCACGACAGACTTCTTCAGTCCAATGTAGGAAAGAAAGGATGAATAATGAGATGAAAATAGTAGTAATAGTAGCAGTAATAGTAGTAGTTGTAGTAGTAATAGCAGTAGTGGTAGCAATAATAGTAATAGTAGCAATAGTAAAAGTAATAGTATCAGTAATATTAGTAATAATAGTAGTAGCAGTAGTTGTAGTAGTATTAGTAATAGTAGTAATAATAGCAGCAGTAGTAATAGCAGTAGTAGTAGCAGCAAGCATTTACCCTCTGGATGGCCACACTGAGGAGCTGGAAGTGGTCGCCCTCGGGTCCCTACTGGTGTTGATGAGTCTGGAACCCAGGAGGCTGGACAGTCACTTTCAACTCGTCAAACCCCTTAGAGGGGAAAAATGCCTTTGTGCAGATGTAGGTCACTTGTTTCATGGTGATGGAACTATCCTCTTCCTGGGTTAGAACCCAAATAGTAACTGACTCTTTGAATATTATACTACTGAAATTCTTGTACACATACCATGATTGTATGCAACTACAAGCGTTTCTTCCATTAAAATGGAAGAAAAATGTATAGAAATATGTATTACACATGTACGACCAGTACTGAGTCGATAACTTTCTCTGTGAATGACGACTGATAACTGTGGGTGTTTAGGCTGTCTTGAGACAGAAACTATTTCTTGACGAGGCTCTTTGTCAAATGATGATCCTCTTAGTAGCTGATATACCCTGGTTAAGCAGTCACTTGTGTATCGGTGGTATACAGTGGGATATGCTATAACGAATGGTTAATATAACGAATATTTGCATAACGAACATGCTACGAATATATTACAGTTTATTTGGCGTATGTCACACTCCCATTTAGGCTGCTTTCCGACCAGCGAACCAGCTGCTAAGGGTTTAACGATCAATAGGGGCCCTGTCATTATATCAGTACCCCGGTTCACCGGGCAACCACAGACTTGCCCACCAGAGCTGTGAATCAGTGTGCTTCACCTCTGACGTGAGTTATAGCAGACTTGTCTGGGCTGCTGGTCTCGATGTTTTGTCTGGCTCTTGTGACTCGAGTTTAAGCAGACTTGTCTGGGCTGCTTGTCTCGATGTTTTGTCTGGCTCTTGCAGTTTCGCCTACTTTAATTACCGTGTTGTACACTTGCTCTTACGCTACTGTACATATTGTGAATACCCGCTTGCTTGTTTAGTGAGGGAAATACAAGTCTTCTGTTGTCGTTTGCTTGCTCCAGGATTTATTCAATTACAACCAGGTGTGCAGGCCATTCTACACCTGTGATCGTAATACCCTATAAAATAGAAAATATTAGAAAGTTCAAAATTATCCTAGAGAGGAACTGCCTGTAGGAGAGTCACCAAAGAGGACTAGGAAGGATGAGTCTACTCCATCTACGTCTTCTCAGTAATTCTCTCCTCCTCTGCCTCCTGTCCTCCATCCTCAACACTAAGGTAGGATAAATTACACTATTTTCTATTATTTTTAACTAATTATTTTGTATTAGAAATATTAATTATATTCTTTATTTCATGAGTTTAATGCACATCTATGTTTTTTTTTTTTTGCATTTTTATGTATTTTTCGTTGTTAAGTGGTTGTATCTGGGGGCCTGGAACGGATACTCTCTATAACGAACGAAAGCTATAACGAACGAGGTTCTAGAGCTAATTAGATTCGTTATAGCATATCCCACTGTATATTCTGGTTAAGCAGTCACTAGTGTATAATTCGTGTGTGTGTGTGTATTCACCTAATTGTACTCACATAATTGTGGTTGCAGGGGTCGATTCACAGCTCCTGGCCCCGCCTCTTCATTGGTCGCCACTAGGTCCACTCTCTTCCTGCCCATGAGCTTTATCGTATCTGCCTCCACTACATCACTCTCCAGATTGCTCCACTTCCTGACACCTCTATGACTGAAGAAATACTTCCTAACATCCCTGTGACTCATCTGAGTCTTCAGCTTCCAGTTGTTACCCCCTTGTTGCTGTGTCCCATCTCTGAAACATCCTGTTCTTATCCGCCATTTCACTTCCTTTCAGTATTTTATCCGTCGTTATCATGTCTTCGCTAAACCTCCTGTCCCTCAGTGTCATCAAGTCGATTTCCCTTAACCTTTCCTAGTAGGACATACCCCTTAGCTAAGGGACTAGTTGCAAACCTTTGCACTTTCTCTAATGTTTTGACGTGCTTGACCAGGTGTGGGTTCCAAACTGGTGCTGCATACTCCAGTATGGGTCTGACGTACACGGTGTACAGAGTCTTGAACGATTCCTTATTAAGGTGACGAAACGCTATTCTTAGGTTCCATAGTCGCCTATATGCTGTAGCAGTTATTTGATTGATGTGCAACTCAGGAGATGTGTTCGGCATTATACTCACCTCAAGATCCTTTTTTTTTTTGAGTGAGGTTTGCAGTCTTTGTCCTCCCACTAGCCTGTAATCTGCGGTCTTCTTTGACCTTCAACAATCTTCATGACTTTGCACTTGGTAGGGTTAAAATCCAGGGGGCAGTTGCTAGACCAGGCTTGCAATCTGTCCAGATCGCTTTGTAGTCCCACCTGATCCTCATCCGATTTAATTCTTCGCATTAACTTCACATCGTCTGCAAACAGTTACACCTTGGGACGCCCAGTCGGAAGTGTTCCTACTATGTAGTCCTTGCTTCGCCTCTTTCCAACTCTTCAAATCTCCGCTGGTTTTTGATGAGAAGTGCAACTCCTTCACCCTCTCTAATCTGTCTTTCCTCATTATCTGATATCCGGTTGGAAATATTTCATCTGTTGTCATTCCTGTGAGTTTGTGTGTGTATGTGTGTGTGTGCGTATGTAGTGCAGTTATTTCATTTACTTAGTTTGGGCTGCACTGTGGTGTATAATAGGAGTCAAGATTTAGTAGGTAAACAATAACTTACACCTTATCTAATGTCTAGTGAAAGGCATTGTTGAGAGCATTGTTTGCACTCTGACAGTTGAACAGCAACCTCTGGCACTTCCGCCACACATTTTTAGCTGAACCTTTTACGAATAAATAAAACACAATAACATAAATTTAAGTGTAAAATAACATATAATATATTCCTTGCGACAAACTTACTCAGACGGAAAATGAAATCCAACGAAACGTACATGCATTAAATGTCTTCTAAAGAAACGCACATGCATAAACATTGAAAAGACGTGCACACGAAAGCAGTCACAGATTTACACACATGAATGTAAATGACTGTCAGAGTGTACACAAAGGTTTGCTCGTCAACCAATCAGCATATTCATGATCCACTTAAGACAGCGAGGCTCCCCAGTATGTCCTTTTGTTTATACATAGGAGGGGGCGCCCTCCCCTTCACTTCAGTCTTCCTGCTTCATAAATTCCTGAGTTTTTTTCCCCTCTGGCCTTTGGGCCTAAGAGAATAATTTTTTTCTTCAGAATTTAGGTTTGTCTTCAGACTTTTTTCGGGCTGTTTAAGTTTATACACACACACATACACACACACACACACACACACACACACACACACACACACACACTATATATATATATATATATATATATATATATATATATATATATATATATATATATATATATATATATATATATATATATATATGATCTGTATTTGAGGCCTAAAAGAATTTTTAACTGCTTGGATAAATGGGTCATAAAAATTTACTGGTAAAAACTCTGAAAACACTTGGACTAAAATTTATAAGGGACAAGAGACCAGTTAATTTTAATGTTAATAAAAGGTTCTTTTGCTTTAGTAACAATAGTAGAATTGCCAACAAAATGTTAGATTAATAAACACAAATGCAACTAATATAATTCAGTAACAAATGCAGCAAAACGTTGCCAAAATGAAATGTCACATTAGTTGCATCTGTGTCCATTTTCCTGACATTGTTTTTTTTTCTTCAACTGGAAGGCGTTTAAGTTAGGTAAGTTTTGCCAGGAAAGAGGACAAGTGTTTCCTAAAGCAGGATCTTTAGGTCACCTGCCCGAGACCTTCCACTGGCTTCCCGGTCCACCCCTTTAAAAAAATTATGACCTGGAGGAGAGGTAAGAGGAAGGGAAAGAGCCGAGACATCAAGACGATCTTATACATGGAGTCTGAGACCATCTTATACATGGAGTCTGAGACCATCTTATACATGGAGTCTGACACCATCTTATACATGGAGTCTGAGACCATCTTATACATGGAGTCTGACACCATCTTATACATGGAGTCTGAGACCATCTTATACATGGAGTCTGACACCATCTTATACATGGAGTCTGAGACCATCTTATACATGGAGTCTGAGACCATCTTATACATGGAGTCTGAGACCATCTTATACATGGAGTCTGAGACCATCTTATACATGGAGTCTGAGACCATCTTATACATGGAGTCTGAGACCATCTTATACATGGAGTCTGAGACCATCTTATACATGGAGTCTGACACCATCTTATACATGGAGTCTGACACCATCTTATACATGGAGTCTGAGACCATCTTATACATGGAGTCTGAGACCATCTTATACATGGAGTCTGAGACCATCTTATACATGGAGTCTGACACCATCTTATACATGGAGTCTGACACCATCTTATACATGGAGTCTGACACCATCTTATACATGGTGTCTGAGACCATCTTATACATGGAGTCTGAGACCATCTTATACATGGAGTCTGAGACCATCTTATACATGGAGTCTGAGACCATCTTATACATGGAGTCTGAGACCATCTTATACATGGAGTCTGAGACCATCTTATACATGGAGTCTGAGACCATCTTATACATGGAGTCTGAGACCATCTTATACATGGAGTCTGAGACCATCTTATACATGGAGTCTGAGACCATCTTATACATGGAGTCTGAGACCATCTTATACATGGAGTCTGACACCATCTTATACATGGAGTCTGACACCATCTTATACATGGAGTCTGAGACCATCTTATACATGGAGTCTGACACCATCTTATACATGGAGTCTGACACCATCTTATACATGGAGTCTGACACCATCTTATACATGGAGTCTGACACCATCTTATACATGGAGTCTGAGACCATCTTATACATGGAGTCTGACACCATCTTATACATGGAGTCTGAGACCATCTTATACATGGAGTCTGAGACCATCTTATACATGGAGTCTGAGACCATCTTATACATGGAGTCTGAGACCATCTTATACATGGAGTCTGAGACCATCTTATACATGGAGTCTGAGACCATCTTATACATGGAGTCTGAGACCATCTTATACATGGAGTCTGAGACCATCTTATACATGGAGTCTGAGACCATCTTATACATGGAGTCTGAGACCATCTTATACATGGAGTCTGAGACCATCTTATACATGGAGTCTGAACCATCTTATACATGGAGTCTGAGACCATCTTATACATGGAGTCTGAGACCATCTTATACATGAGCGACATCTATACATGGAGTCTGACACCATCTCTTATATACATGGAGTCTGACACCATCTTATACATGGAGTCTGACACCATCTTATACATGGAGTCTGACACCATCTTATACATGGAGTCTGACACCATCTTATACATGGAGTCTGACACCATCTTATACATGGAGTCGACACCTCTATACATGGAGTCTGACACATCTTATACATGGAGTCTGACACCATCTTACATGGAGTCTGACACCATCTTACATGGAGTCTGACACCATCTTATACATGGAGTCTGACACCATCTTATACATGGAGTCTGACACCATCTTATACATGGAGTCTGAGACCATCTTATACATGGAGTCTGACACCATCTTATACATGGAGTCTGACACCATCTTATACATGGAGTCTGACACCATCTTATACATGGAGTCTGAGACCATCTTATACATGGAGTCTGACACCATCTTATACATGTAGAAGTCGACTCTCAGAGTCGTTCAAGAAAAGCCTCGTTGACGAATGTAAGACGAAATTAATTTGCAACTCGTATGAATAACTTCAAATTATAATATAAGAAAATATGATTCAAAATAGAAAAAAAAAAAATACTTTATTACAAGGCTGAAAACTTACAGCTTAAGGCTGGATGCATTATATTTATATATATGTCGTGCCGAATAGATAAAACTGGTCAATTAGCAAGAACTCATTTAAACATTTAAAATTAAGTACTTTCTAAAATTTTCTCTTATACGCTTAAAGATACCTATTTCTTTTTTCATTTACGTTAATGTAAAAATTAATAATTTTGTACCAAAAAAATCAGAAAACTTACCTAACCTTACTATAACAAGCGCAATTTAATATTGCCTAATCCAGCTAAATATATTTTAGATAAGTTTACAATAATTTAATGAACAAACACAATGAAATATATTTTTTTCGTTAGGCTAAGAATGATTTTTGAGAAATTATTTCATACACAAATTATCGCTTGCCTTATTCGGCAAGATGAGCTTTGCTATTTAAGCAAAAATCGCAAGTGGCTGACAGCCACCCTGACTTCACCTCTACAGAGGACCTAAAAGCTGCAATCAAATTAACATCCACCAGGACGCTGACACACATCCCCAAAGCAGCTCGCCATGAAGCTGCCAGCAAATTCGCTGACCTCTTGAAGAAAGTCAACGATGCTCCTGCAAACAATGGATCCTGGCACAACCTTCTGCTTTTTGGCAATGCCTGTTTGGCTGTCCCACCAAGGAGGGACAAGTCACTAGCTACATCTGTTATCAGGGCAATAAATGCATTCCCTAGAGATGACAACCTTGTCCGTATCCCCTCCAGGACGTCAAACACCCGCCAGGCAAATGTCAACAACAGGACACCAGACGCCTCAAAAATCAGGGCCCACATTAGCAGAAAAATAGAAGAGGGTAATACTATCGGAGCACTGAGGCTTATAACCAGTGAGGATACCATCGCTCCTAAGGATATCATTACAGCACAAGCCCTGAAGGACAAACATCCGCCCAGGGCTCCCAGTACCAACATTGACCCCTTACATTGCAGCAGGTCAAGAACATTTAACCTTACGGGACGCCGATGTGTATAAAGCTGCTATGTCTTTCCCACAGGGCTCAGCAGGAGGTTTCACTGGTTTAAGGCCACAACACTTGAAACAAATGCTCAATCCAGGTCTTGGTGAGGTCTCTGAGAGATTGTTGTCTGAACTCACCAAATTTTCCAATGGGTGCCTGGCTGGTAGTGTCCCACAGACCATTAGACCCCTTTTCTTTGAGTGCCTCACTGTGTGCCCTCCGGAAAAAGGATGGAGGAATCAGGCCCATTGCAGTGGGCAACACCCTTCGGCGCCTAGTGCCAAGGCTGCAGTACGAATGGTGAGTCAAGATGCTGCCTCAATGTTGAAACCAACTCAGCTCGGTTTTGGTGTTCAACAAGGCTGTGAAGCAGCTGCCCATGCAGCACGAGTATACATCAACAACATGTCCAATGAAAAGCCTTAATCAAATTGGACTTTGCAATGCTTTCAACTCAGTCAGAAGGGATGCTGCTCTCCAAGCAGTTTCTAGGCACTTTCCTTCCCTCTATCCCTTCATAGAATCGTGTTATAGTGTGGCTTCTAAACTTTTGTTTGGGGACCATGAAATTGACTCGTGTGAGGGTGTGCAACAAGGGGACCCTCTTGCTCCCTTTCTATTCTGTCTAGCCATCAAGGATGTCACAGAAGCATTGTCCAGTGAGCTCAATATCTGGTTCTTGGATGACGGGACCCTAGCTGGCACTACACAATCTCTCCTGGGAGACATCAGGAAAATTAAAGATATGGTAGGTAGCCTGGGCCTATCTTTAAACCCCACCAAATGTGAGATAGTTTCCACCAATCCACAGATGATCCAGGACATTGGGCTGTTTTACCAGGGCACGAGCCATCGATCCAGCCAACAGCACTCTCCTTGGTGCTCCCCTTGGGCCCAATGCCATCGATCTGGTCCTGGAAAAAATCTCCGACCTCAGGACGATGGAAGGTAGGATGAAAGACATTGATACACATGATGCCTTCTACCTACTCACCAGGTGCCTGTCAATCCCAAAACTTACATACTTCCTGAGATGTTCCCCAGCCTTCAACAGCCCGAAACTCGAGGAATACGACTCTCTCCTCAAGACCATGCTAGAGAGTGTATTGAATCTTTCCCTCGAAGATGGACAGTGGTTGCAAGCTTCACTTCCAGTCAGACTTGGGGGGCTGGGAGTACGCAAATCCTCCCAGATTGCCCTACCAGCCTTCTTATCCTCTTCCATAGCATCAAATGAGCTAATAAAACAAATTCTTCCATACAACCTCAGTGATTCAGCAGGAATACAGGACCCTAGCTACACCAGTGCCATCACTGAATGGGAGACTCTTGCTGCTCCAACACCAAAACCTAGTGAAGAACAGGCCTACAAACAGTCAAGCTGGGACAGCCCCATTGTTGAAAAGATACTTGCCAATATGCTCAGGGCCGTAACATCAGACAGGAGACTGCCCGTCTCCTAGCCGTGAGTGCACATCACTCTGGGGACTTCCTCCAAACAGTTCCCATTTCGGCCATGGGAACACGCCTGGACCCTAAGACCCTTCGATTGCAGTGGCTCTGCGCCTTGCTGCCCCCATTCACACGGAATATACGTGTATTTGCGGCGATGCGCAAGCCGACCAATATGGTCTACATGGTCTTAACTGTTCTAAAACCAAGGGTTGGCATGCAAGACACAATGAGGTCAACGACATCATAAAGAGAACCCTCGCTACAGCTGGATGCCCAGCCGAGAGAGCCTCGATCACTAGCAGCCAACAACGCCCACAACCCAGCAAACCGCCCCGACGGGATCACCATCTATCCTTGGAAGAATGGCAAGCTCTTAGCATGGGATTATACCTGCGTGTCGACACTGGCTGACACCTACATCCATCACAGTGTTGGGCGACAGGAGGAGCTGCTGACCACAGGGAGGAGTACAAGATCGGCAAGTACAGGGACATAAGCCAACAGTATAAATTTGTCCCAGTGGGATCGGAGACCTTGGGAGCGTGGGGAAAAATGCAACACGTTTCCTTAAAGAGCTGGGTTCCAGACTCATCGACACCACCAGGGACCCAAGGGCAGCCACGTTCATGTTCCAGCGTCTCAGCGTGGCCATCCAGAGGGAAACGCATGCTGCATACTCGGCTCGCGTCCGGCTTCGGAGGAGCTGGAGGAGATTCATAATCTTTGACATATTGTACCATTGTATTCATGTTCATGTTTGTGTGTTTTATAAATGTATTCTGTCTATTAATAAAGCATTTATATGTATGTTGTGTGTATATAGGATGGGGTGGTAGGAAAAGTGGAATATTCAAACGGCTTCAGGAAGAAATCCAAATATTCTTCCTTGATGCCTTTTTATCCACTTCTCCGAGGCTATGGGTCCCACAATTTGCACCAGAGGTGGACCCCATCCTATATTTGTAAAAAAAAAAAAAAATAAAATATATATATATATATATATATATATATATATATATATATATATATATATATATATATATATATATATATAATTTATTACAATACAGAAAGTTCAAAGGTAATTCTTGTTTGGGGCTGGAGGCACGAAGTTGGGGTCCTGAGGGTAGGAGGGATGCTGGGGAGACACTGACTATCCTGAAGGGGAGAGGATGGAACAGGTGGTTCTCAGAAGAGATGTGTTCTGGAGTGAAGCCTTGGAAATGGATATGATGTACGCGGAGTTAATCGTAAACGGGTTGGGATACATCTTTGCAGTGGATTGATTATCTGTTAAATGCATGGTTACGATAATGAAAGGTGGTTGGTTACTTGCCCTTAAAGCCTTTAGTCTACGCCATCTACACGAGGGTCATTAAGGCTGCGTGCTACCTGTTCATCACCAGTCAAGAAAGGGCTCGATACGGTGTATGCTGTCAGTGGCCCTATAAACCCCATCAACAACAACAACAACCAGTCAAGAATTCTTTAAATCATTAAAAATGGGAAGGAGAGTAAATTCTCATTGTGTATATACAATGAGAGGCATACACCTGTCAGTGTATATATAATCTGCGTGAAGAAAGGATGTATAAATATTGGCAGAGAGCACGTATATACTTCCTCTTTAAAAAGGAAAGAGTGCAAGTATTAATAGGGAACAAGTCTGTTGAATATTCCACGTAAAGTATGTGCGTGGAATTTGCTGTATGTAAAAATGGTACAAGAAAGTCTGGTTCTAGAGGAACAAGGAGGATTTAGGAAAGAAATGGGAAATGGGGATCAAGTGTATATATGGAAGCATATAAGCGAGCCATGATGATTAAGACAAATGTGTAACAGTTAGGTATCTTTTATTGTTAGGTAAAGGACACAGGTGCAGCTAATGCAACATTTCATTGTGGCAACGTTTCGCTCTAGCTGCACATGTGTCATTTTACCTCACATATTGTCGATAATTCTACCAACAGTAATGCACTAGGCTTCTTCAGTCAAATACAGAGGCAGAAGGTGAGTAGTAAAATTAAGATGATGCAATCAGTCCCTTAACCTTGGCGAAACGTTTCAACTGTTGCAACTTTTCGGTATTTTATACCAATTTCAACATAACAGAGCCATACCTTAGTAAGGGTAAGAAACTATTATGCTGCAGGATAGTTGATAGATGGAGATAAATGGTATAAAATAGTGCCACAATGGAAAAAAAAAGACACAAAGGCCGTATAATGCGATTCTTTATTGACTTCGTTACTCTCAGTGGGCTTTATCTGCCCACTGTGTGAGCGAAACGTGTCTATTTTTCCATGTTTTATAGGGGGCGTAATGTGGCTGGTGCTATTGATGTTTGTTGTTGGAATTCTCAAAGGTTCTTGGGAAAGGAAGGATTTATGTTGAGGTATTTCTGAAAGAACGTCTCGAACAACGTCTCGAACAACGTCTCGAACAACGTCTCTAACAACCACGTGATTTCTCCTTGGCTGTTCAGTAGCTTAAAATTATAGGGGCGAAAAGTGAATACTTGAGTTTCAATAAGATTTTTTGCTTAATTTTTCATAGATGGAGATAAGAGTATTAGGGTGAAGTACAGGTTTTAAAACTGACTCTTGAGAGCTTATTGAACTCTTAATATTACATGGGAGTTGGTACATCTGCTCTTTCAAATAACAGAACTTGAACGATCCAAAAAAATAGTTATTGAAGTGGGTTTACGAGTTTGTCAAAATGTATAAAAGAGCAGTTTTAAAAATGAACACAAATCAAATTAACATGGGCATTAAAAATATTAAGGTCAGAGTGGAGGGGATTACAAAAAAAAATTATTTTAATTATCATCTGCTGGTGGTTGATAACTAACGATAAGTATGATAAATATGATAAGTATTAAAGACGACGTAGTCAGTCCATCACTCTTGAAGACGTAGTTTTGAGGTGGTCAGTCCCTTGGTCTGGAGAAGAGTTTTGCAAAGCTGATAACGTTCTTCGTTTTAAAGTCTAATAAAAACCTACCAACCAACACGATCTTCTCCACTTCTACTCTCACCACGACAACAAAACTAAACGTAGTGTAATCATAGGCATCATCCCTCGCAGGTCCCTCTCAAATCGGCCCCATATATACTCGTGTGCTCTTTACCAAGGTAGTTTTGTTTGTGACTCGATAAAGGCCACTGTGTGGGCGAAACGTTGTCAACAAAGGATCGCATTATAGAGCATTTGTATTTAATTTTTCCTCCGAAGGCAATGATATTTCATTGTCTCCTCCGAAGGCATTCTGATTCCTCATTCTAATGTCTCCTCCGAATGCATTCTGATTCCTCATTCTAATGTCTCCTCCGAAGGCATTCTGATTCCTCATTCTAATGTCTCCTCCGAAGGCATTCTGTTACAGCATTCTAATGTTCTCAGAAGGCATTCTGATACCTCATTCTGTCCCCTCTGAATGCATTCTGATACCTCATTCTAATGTCTCCTCCGAAGGCACTGATACCTCATTCTGTCTCCGAACGCATTTTCAAACTCACCAACCAAAGTCTTCAACTCCCATCGGAACACATTCTCAACCTTATTTAAAAAAAATAGTAGAAAAATAGTCACTAGCTCCATGATAGTAGTGATAGTGACTACTAACACTATGATAGTAGTGCTGGTGACTACTAGCACTATGATAGTAGTGCTGGTGACTACTAGCACTATGATAGTAGTGCTGGTGACTACTAGCACTATGATAGTAGTGCTGGTGACTACTAGCACTATGATAGTAGTGCTGGTGACTACTAGCACTATGATAGTAGTGCAGGTGACTACTAGAACTATGATAGTAGTGCTGGTGACTACTAGCACTATGATAGTGCTAGTGACTACTAGCACCATGATATTAGTGCTGGTGACTACTAGCACCATGATAGTAGTGCTGGTGACTACTAGCACCATGATAGTAGTGCTGGTGACTACTAGCACCATGATAGTAGTGCTGGTGACTACTAGCACCATGATAGTAGTGCTGGTGACTACTAGCACCATGATAGTAGTGCTGGTGACTACTAGCACTATGATAGTAGTGCTGGTGACTACTAGCACCATTATAGTAGTGCTGGTGACTACTAGCGCCATGATAGTAGTGCTGGTGACTAATAACACTATGATAGTAGTGCTATTGACTACTAGCACCATGATAGTAGTGCTATTGACTGCTAGCACCATGATAGTAGTGCTGGTGACTACTAGAACCATGATAGTAGTGCTGATGACTACTACTAGCACCATGATAGTAGTGCTGGTGACTACTAGCACCATGATAGTAGTGCTGGTGACTACTACTAGCACCATGATAGTAGTGCTATTGACTACTAGCACTATGATAGTAGAGCTAGTGACTACTAGCACTATTATAGTAGTGCTATTGACTACTCAACACCCAAGTTGAAAAAAAATCAACTTAAAAAAAATTATACAATGAAAAACTTAGATGAAAAAAATTAACTATTCTCTCAAGTTATGAACGAAAAATGAATATAATTTTTTTCGAAATTGTTGACTTTTTTTTTTGTTTGGAAGAGTAAATTTGTAAATTTGTGGATAGTTTAGTAAAGTAAGTCACCACTTGTGTGAGGAGGAGGGAGAAGAGGGAAGGGAGAAGAAAGAGGAAGAGGAAGGAAGGAGAAGGGTGGAGAGGAGGATGTTGGAAGAGAGAGAAGAAGAGGGGAGGGAGAGGAAAGAAGGAAGGAGGAGGAGGAGGTAGGAGGAAGAGGATGAAAGAGGACTGAGGAGGAGGAAGAGTAGGAAGATGAAGAGGATCAATATGGAGAAGGAAGTAGAAGAGAAGAAATGATAAAGATGGTGGAAATGGAGAAAAATGAAGAAGGAAGATGAAGGAACAGAAAGAATACATCAGGAAATAGGAAGGAAGAAAGAATGAAGAGGAATAAGGAGATGGAAGGATGAATAAGGAAGAGGAGAGGATGAAAACTGATTACGAAAATGGAAGAGGAAAAATCAGAATTAGAAAAGGATAAGAGGGAAAGAAGGAAGTAGAAAAGAGACGATGAATGATAACACAAGAAAGAGGAGAATAAGAAAGAAATGAACTAGAAGAGAGGACGAATGGGAAGAATAAAAAGGAGGAGATAGATGAAATGGACAAAGGCACACTTGAAAAAGAACAATAAAGAAAGAGAAAAATAGAGGCAGGAGAAGAAACAGGAAAACAAGAAGAGGATGAGAATTTGAAATAAGGATGGGAGAGGATGCAGGACTATGAACAAGAATGAAGAATAGCAGGGGTAAGAGGAATAGGAGGAGGAAGAGAGGGTAGGTAAATGAGTCAAGAAAATAAACAATAACAGCCGGGGGAAGAGAATGAAATCAAATGAAAGAAATGAATGAATTAGGAGGTAATCTGACCCATTGCTTCATTCATCTGTGTTCTCCATCTTTCTCTTATCTCCTTTATCCATGTTCTCCATTTCCCCTTTTCTCCACGTGTAATCTTTTCCTTCATTTTCGTGTTTTTATTCTGATTTCTTTTATCATCTTTCGCTAATTCCTTTTATTACTTTTTTAATCTCCATCTGCCACAATTTCAACATTATTTTTTGTCTTTCTTGGTGTTTCTTAATTTTCCCTACTTTTATTCGATCTCTATTTTCCTTGTTGTCCTTTTGCAATTGCTTCTATTTGTTCCTTCGTTCCTTTCTTTATTCATTCCTCCTTTCTTGTTTCTCCTTCAGCCGTACTCATTAATCCTCATGATTCTTCTCCTCTCTCTCGCCTGTTCTTCCTCTTCCTTCTTCTTTTCCTTCTTTTCTTTCTCCTTCTCTTCCTCTTCTTCTTTCTTCTCTTCCTCCTCTTCTTTCTTCTCTTCCTCCTCTTCTTTCTTCTCTTTCTCCTTCCCTTCCTTCTCTTCCTCCTCTTCTTTCTTCTCTTCCTCCTCTTCCTTCTTTTCTTCCTCTTCTTCTTTCTTCTCTTCCTCCTCTTCTTTTTTCTCTTCCTTCTTTTCTTCCTTCTATTCCTTCTTCTTTACCTCCTTCTTTTCTTCCTTCAAATTCTAATATTTTATATTACCTGACAAAAATAGAATAATTTTAGAAACGCACAAATCAGGAAGCTACATCAAACCCCAGTCAATCCACAGCATCCACAAATGGGTGAGCACACACACACACACAAAACACAGTAATGATGTAGTGGAGGCAGAATCCATACATAGCTTTAAGAAGAGGTACGATAAAGCTCATGAAGCAGGGAGTGGACCTAGCAGCGACCAGTGAAGAGGCGACGCCAGGAGCTGCGAATCAACACCTGCAACCACAAATAAGTGAGTATACGCACGCATACACACACACACACACACACACACACACACACACACACACACACACACACACACACACACACACACAAAGTAATGGTGAGTTTTACACGAATTTTGAAGTTAACCAATCAGATCCGGTCATGGAACTTTAGGGAGTAAGCAGGTACTTGTCACTCAGGATTTCCCTCGGGAAATCAGACTAGGTACATGATCCAGTAATCAGACCAGAGGTGGGAGACTAAACTTTGAAGAACAACTGGAACTCACAAGACCCAAATCTTATACAGCACAATGAGAATAGAAATGTTTTCGTGCACTTCTGGCAAGACAGGTATTGCATGATTGATGGTGAATGCGCTTTCTTCTTAGAACATGAGGAACAGCTGTCAGTTTTACTGACAGCAATTAGGGCAGCTTCTACACGCTTTCGCCGTCTTAAATCGCCTTCCTTCATGACTAGTCTAGCCTCTAGCCTAGCGGAAGTGTATAGAAGCTTCCCTAACTGTTGTTAGTAACACTATCCATCTAAAGTCCGATAGTTACACTATCTCCAAATTGTATTCAACAGAATATTAATCATTCTGGAGGCCCCTGTAACATGATGGTAACAGATCCTTCTCAAATCAAACCCATCTCACCACAAATACTACTACTATACTAGTACTACTACTGCTACTACTACTTCTACAGCTACTACTGCTACCCATACGACATTCCACCTGACTCGTTTTCTTAGTTATTTTCGGAAGCCACAGAGTGTCTTCAGCAAATAACGTCTTTGAATTGTGAAGATCACAAGGAGTTTGAGGTAATCAGTCCCTCAGCCGGGAGTCGATGTGATCAGTCCATCAATTTTGATATGAATACAGCGTATGATTGATTCGTCAGGAACTGCGTCCATACAGTATATGCGCGAAGAGGTGAAGCAGTCGTATGGATGTGAAAACCATAACATGGGCGGGGTTAGAACCCGTGATCAGAGAGTCATACAACTCCAGACCGACGCGCTAGCCACTAGGCCAGCTTGATCTATAAGAAAATAAAAAAAAAACATAAGAAAGGAGAAACACTGCAGCAGGCCTGTTGGCCCATACTAGGCAAGTCCTTCTCGATCAATCCCACTAACAGAATATTTGCCCAACCCAATTTTCAATTCTATCTTTGCCTGTCTCTACCTCCCTCACCCCTCCCTTGCTCTTAACCTTGTCAGGGTTTGACAAGGTTAGGTTAAGGATTCCTAACTTTATTGACAAGCTAAGAACTGTTACCTACATCAGCTCAGTTGAAAACATTTTTATTGTTATGAAACATACAAGTATGGAACAGGATGAAGTTGGAGCCATCTGTGTGCCAGCTGTGAGCCATCTGTGTGCCAGCATTTTCATTTGATCAACTGACTTTATCTCGTTGACATCATAATGCTGTACGAATGTGTTCTAGACTCGAGTCATCCTGGAAATAAATGATCTCAGATGAAGTGATGTTCTGGGGAAGGGTACAGCTAGAGTGAAGTTGCTGCTGACTGCCCGTCTTGTGGTATAGAAGCTTGTTTCTCGCTGTCCTCGAAATGGAGCCAAGTGTGGTATTTTGACAATGTTGGCCTTGTATATAACAGTAAGGCCACCCACATCCCTCCTGTGTTGAAGTCTCTCTCTCTCTCTCTCTCTCTCTCTCTCTCTCTCTCTCTCTCTCTCTCTCTCTCTCTCTCACTCTCCCACTCGACTTCGTCCTCTGTTCCAGTTTCCTTTTTGCCTTCTTCCTCACTACCTCCATTTTCTCTCTTCATTGTCTCTATCTTAAAACATAAGAAAGGAGGAACAATGCAGCAAACCTACTGGCCAATACTAGGCAGGTCCTTCTCAAACCCAAACCCACTAACATATATATTTGCCCGACCCATTTTCAGTGCTACCCAAGAAATAAGCTTTGATAATACTATTAACTCATGTTCAAGTCCCACTCAAGTCCAACACCTCTCACTCGTGTATTTATCCAACCTCTACTTTCTCCCTCTTAACCTTGTCTCTCTTTCCCCTTCCTCTTGTTATACCCTCCGCATTCTTCCCCTCCATATCCTCCCCATCCCTACCTCCCTGGCACTTTACCCCGGTCACGTCTACTGCTTCAGGGAGTCACTAGAGCGGCTGTCATAGTTGGCACTCCAGCAGTCTCCTCCTATCAAGACGCTCTTTTAAAAACTCTGTAAAAATATGACTCCGAGAAGGTTAAATATTTGCTCAGCATACGTTTTACGAAATTCATGTATTCAGGTAGTGTATAAATCCTTCAGCAGCTGCAAGAATGTTTTGGTGAAAGTTGTTGTGTACTAGCGTGTGGGACCCGTAGCTCAGTGGTAGCGTGTGTGACCCGTAGCTCGGTGGTAGCGTGTGTCTTGTATCTTAGTGGTATCGTGTGTGACCCGTAGCTCAGTGGTAGCGTGTGGGACCCGTAGCTCAGTGGTAGCGTGTGGGACCCGTAGCTCAGTGGTAGCGTGTGTGACCTGTATCTCAGTTGATAAATTAGACACATATGCAACACTTGGGTATCTTTATTGAGGAAACGTTTCGCCACACAGTGGCTTCATCAGTCATATACAAAGGCAGCAGTAACTATGAAATAAAGATGATGTAATCACTCCATCAGCCTCGGAGAAGAGTTCAGCTTCATGGTCTGGAACGATATAAGAACATAAGAATGGAGGAACACTGCAGAAGGCCTACTGGCCCATACAAGCCGAAGCATAAGAACGGAGTCTTAAATGCTGTCGATAAGGACCTACCTAGCATAGACCAGTAGGCTTGCTGCAGTGTTCCTCCATTCTTGTGATTTTTTTCTTAAAAAGTATAGTGGAAAAACTGTCTGTTTTTTTTAAATCCTTTGCATCACATCGTAGAAAGAGACGTATTAATGCGACCTTTCGCCCATGCGAGGTTTTGGTAACTACTTGTTAGAACCTCATGTAGGCAAAACGTCTTACTAAGAAGGGTTCTCTTTCAGTAAATATGTCTTCTTAAGCAATTATACAACACTGTCAGAGGTGAGGTTGCGTCTCACCTTTGTTGGTATTGTCATCTTTGTTGCTATTGTCACCTTTTTTGGTATTGTCACCTTTTTTGGTATTGTCACCTTTGTCTGTACTGTCACCTTTGTCGGTATTGTCACCTTTGTAACCTTATATACTGTTGCTTCAACTTCACATTGTTCCAGACTCTTGAGCAAAACTCTTCTCCAGGGTGAGGGACTGACCACCTCAAAACTACGTCTTCAAGGGTGATGGACTGATGACATCGTCTTTACATCTCTATTACATCCTCTGTACCCGACTGAAGAAGCCTGCTGTGTAGGCGAAACGTTTCGGAATAAAGATATCTGAGTGATAAGGTAATGCAAAGATAATCTTTGCTGTTGACTTCCAAAAACTGAACTGCAGAAAAGATGCTGCCTTGAGGCAGCACTAGTCGCAGTTTCTAACACGGTAATTCAGAAACCTATTACTCTGTTGATAAATTAGAGATGTGAAGAGGCTTCTTCAATCCAATCACTTCTTTGGTCCAGTGCAAAGAGAGGTGGAAGTTTAGGAGTAGTTCGAGGTAATCAGTCCCTAAGACTGGAGTCGTGTTCAGTCTATAGTTGATGGACCGAACTCTTGGACTCCAGGCTGCTAAGTATGGCCTACTGGGCCATACTTAGCAGTTCATTCCTGTTAAAAGACCCACACTGCCATAACTAAAAATATTCTAACTTCTCTAACACATCAAAATACCCTTCATGGAGAGGACAAAATTCTAGATATTACTGTCAAGTTGGAAGCTATGAATATATTAAGGAAAACTAATTAAAAATTACACTCAGAGAGGCACGGAAGTCCTATATACGTGTATATATATATATATATATATATATATATATATATATATATATATATATATATATATATATATATATATAAAATCTTCTTCAAGTTAAGTAATTCATTTACCTGACTTCCTACTCTCTCTCTCTCTTCTCTCTCTCTCTCTCTCTCTCTCTCTCTCTCTCTCTCTCTCTCTCTCTCTCTCTCTCTCTCTCTCTCTCTCTCTCTCTCTCTCCCCTCCTAATCCCAGCATCAATGTAGATAATCGGATCTCTGTCAATGGATAAGACAACCAGGGAATTGGCCAATCTCTAAGCCGATTACATCCTAACGTTACAGTTATACAAACGAGAGAAAACTAAACACATACGCAGGGAAAAACCAGCAAAACGTACATACATACATACATGGCTATTGTTGCATTCTTGCATTTTGCAGATTAACTCATGAAATGGTATTAAGATGATTGCAAACTAACCACGGCCAGTGGTTTACGCACTGGCCTGGATTTTTACGACTCGCCGTGGATTCAAACCCCACCCGTTCCATAGTTTGTTTCAGATAATTTGTTCAAGATCAATATTTTTTTTATTTACATTTAAGAATTCATAAAAGTAAATTTCTTCTTTCAAGTTACATTAGTAAACGACATTCGTTCACACAGTCTTCATGTTTATTATTATCTTCAAAGAATACTTTACTATTGCAACTATTACCACCCATGCTACTACTACTATTACTACTACTACTATTACTACTACTATAACTACTACTACTACTCCTACTATTACTACTACTACTATTACTACTACTACTACTATTACTACTGCTAGTACTAGCTTAGGAAATGCAAAGTTCTGAGAATCAGAGAAGGCCCAGGACGTCCGGAAACAGTATACAGGCTCGGGAGACGACAGTTACAAACCTTCCTGGAAGAGAAGGACCTCGGGGTGAGCATAGTTGCGAGCATGTCACCTGAGACACACATCAACCTAATAACTGATACAGCAAACGCGAGACTGGCATAATGTAGCTTTCAGGAACAACAATGAGGCATTTACGACCTTATGCATGGCATATATCAGGCCCATCTTGGAGTATGCAGCGCCAGTATAGAGCCAACTTCTGGTTAAGTATATGAAGCTGGAAAAGGTGGAAAGGTTTGCAACGCAACTAGTCCCAGAGCTGAGGTGCATGGCCTATGAAAAGAAGCTAGAGGAGCTAAACCTGACAACACTAGAGGACAGAAAGGCCAGAGGTGATATGATTACGACATACAAAATACTGAGAGGAATTGATAGGGTGGACAGGGTGAGAGTGAGAGGCGGGTCTCAGGTACAAATGGTCACAGCTGGGAGTTAAAATCACAGTTGAGTCACAGGGATGTTAGGAAATACTTCTTTAGCCTTAGAGTGATCAGGAAGTGGAACGACATGGACAGCTAAGTGGTAGAGGCAGGATCCATACGCATCTTTGAGAAGAGGTATGCCAGGGCCCACTTAGCCACGAATGTGTGAAACCAGTAGCTGCCAGCTGAGAGACGTTGCCAAGACCTGAGACTAGATACTGCAACCCCAATTAGGCGAATACAATTAGGTGCACGCACGCACACGCACGCACACGCCCGTTTTCTGAAATTTAAATAATTATGCAAGCCATTTTACATGAATTTTTTGTCAGGAATTACTGCATAATAATGAGATTATTAAACGAGTATTAACTAGTTTTAAATACCAATAATTTACACCATATGTTTGGCTTTGGGAGAAAACACTTGGTACACAGCCATTACGTTTCGCTCTTCGTAGGGTTTAGCCAGCATGATAAAGCTCCGTCCATAGCTCTGTACATAGCTCTGTACATAGCAGTATATAAGCCCCATCTCTGGGGACCGAACACACCGACTCCAGGCAGAAGGACTGATTACCTCAAACTCCTCCTCCTCGTCTTCCAATATTTCTCTGCGTTAGACTGAAGAAGCCACTTTGCTGGCGAAACGTTACCACAGTAAAGATTCTTAAGTGTTGTACAAGTGTCTTAGTTATTGTGTTGTCGATTTTCAAGACAATTTATTCAATTTTTCGATTGTAACTTAAATCCTACGAGACTGACCTTCATGCCTGTATCATGTATCCTGTATTACATCATGTGTCCTGCATTAAATGCATCATGTGTCCTGCATTAAATGCATCATGTGTCCTGCATTAAATGCATCATGTGTCCTGCATTAAATGCATCATGTGTCCTGCATTAAATGCATCGTGTGTCCTGCATTAAATGCATCATGTGTCCTGCATTAAATGTATCACGTGTCCTGCAGTGGAGATTCACCCAAGGATGTCAGCGAGAGAGAGAGTTTAGAGTCCAAGATCAGCCGGACCAGCTGGAAGGACCAACATATCTCTCTCACTCACTCTCTCTCACTCACTCTCTCTCACTCTCTCTCACTCACTCTCTCTCACTCTCTCTCACTCACTCTCTCTCACTCTCTCACTCACTCTCACTCACTCTCTCTCACTCTCTCTCACTCTCTCTCACTCACTCTCTCTCACTCTCTCTCACTCTCTCTCACTCTCTCTCACTCACTCTCACTCACTCTCTCTCACTCTCTCTCACTCTCTCTCACTCACTCTCACACACTCTCTCTCACTCACTCTCACACACTCTCTCTCACTCACTCTCTCTCACTCACTCTCACTCACTCTCACTCTCTCTCTCTCACTCTCTCTGGGTGAAAAAACTAGTAAATTGTTTCTGTACGTGACAAGTGTCGTGTGGCGACATTTTAGATTGTGATTTCTTCCAATTAACTCTATTTCTTCAGCACCAAGAGAGAGAGAGAGAGAGAGAGAGAGAGAGAGAGAGAGAGAGAGAGAGAGAGAGAGAAGAGAGAGACTGAATCGCAACAATTTCTTTCTCATTATTTCTCACGTAACCCTTCACTGTCTCAGCTTAGTGTGTCACATGGATTAGTGGTGGGTATATCCATTTCCCTGGATCAAGAGCCCAGTCACAGGTACGAAGACACCTACCTGAAAGACTGAAATGAGAATGGGTTGCAGCTCTTGGACAGAAACTCTTATCTAGTTGTGGCCTAGTAAAAGTGAGAGCTCAACATCCTCCCTCAAGAGCTCTATTTCTCATTTTTTTTTTAACTTTTCCAATTTTATTAAATCCAGTTTTCTCTATTTTTAGTTAGGTCATATTAGGTTACATTACTTTAGGTGTTACGTTACGTTACGTAAGATTAGGTTAGATTAAGTTAGGTTAGATTAGGTTAGGTTGGGTTAGGTTAGGTAAGATCCCCCGGTGGGAAGGGGGGATATCAATAACCACGGGTGGAAGGGGTGTATCAGTATCCCCGGTGGGAATGGATACATGGGAAGGGGGATATCAGTATCTTCGGTAGGAAGGGATACAGGGGAGGGAAATATCAGTATCTCCGGTGGAAAGGGGGATATCTGTATCCCCGGTGGGAAGGGATACGCCTCTCAGCCCACAGCTTCAGTGTCAACAAACATGGCGGTGTCCGAAGGCATATCAGTGTGTTCGAAACCTGTCAACACTTGTTGGCTAATGTAGACAGCGAGGCGTGTACCTGTGTATATATACAGAGTCGTTTAAGAGCCGTGAGGCGTGTGTTTCAGTATATATACGAGAGGCATGTATCTCAGTGTATATACAACGAGAGGCGTGTATATCAATGTATATTCAACGTGAGGCGTGTATCTCAGTGTATGTACAACGAGAAGCATGTATCTCAGTCTCAAGGGATTCGAAGACTAACCCAAAAGGGTTCTTTCAGGTATACAGAGGTAAGATTAGGGACAAGATAGGCCCACTCAAAAGTAACTCAGGTCAGATCACTGACAGTGATAAGGAAATGTGAGAAATTTTCAACAACTACTTTCTATCAGCTTCTACTCAGGAAGATACTAGCGAAGTTCCAGACATAATAAATTATGTAGAACAGGATGAGAAACTGCATGATTAGGGTAACTAATGACATGGTCCTCAGACAAATAAAGAAATTAAGACCGAACCAATCCCCAGGCCCTGATGAATTGTTTGTAAGTGTTTTAAAGGAATGTAAAGAGGAACTTGGCAAACCTTTGGCTAATCTTATAAGTAACTTATAAGTGCTAGGGTTATGGACACTCCCTAGCTTCAGAACCTTGCATTTATCTACATTGAACTGCATCTGCCACTTTTCTGACCACGAATTAAGTTTGTCTAAATCCTCCTGAAGTTCCCTGACATCTACGTTTGAATCAATTATCCTACCTATCTTCGTGTCATCGGCGAATTTGCTCATATCACTAGTAATTCCCTCGTCAAGGTCATTGATATATATTATAAACAATAACGGGCCTAAGACTGATCCCTGTGGAACGCCACTTGTTACAGATCCCCATTCGGATTTAATCCCATTAAATCCATGACAACACTTTTCTCCCAATGCCATGAGCTGCAACTTTCCTTAACAGTCTCTGGTGTGGTACTCTATCAAAAGCCTTACTAAAATCTAAATAAACAATATCAAATTCTTTATCGTGATCAACAGCCTCAAAAGCTTTACTGAAGAAGGTTAATAAATTAGTTAGACAGGAACGGCCCCTCGTGAATCCATGCTGAGTATCATTAATCAAATTATACTTATCAGGATGGCTTCTTATGATATCAGCTATAATTGACTGATGCAGTGGTCGGAGAAGTGGCAGATGCAGTTTAATATAGACAAATGCAAATTTCTAAACATTGGTCAGGATAATAACCATGCCACATATAAACTAAATAATGTAGATCTTAATATTACTGATTGCGAAAAAGATTTAGGAGTTCTGGTTAGAAGTAATCTAAAATCAAGACAACAGTGCGTAAGTGTTCGCAATAAAGCTAACAGAATCCTTGGCTTCATATCAAGAAGTATAAATAATATATCTTTGGTTAGGCCTCATTTAGATTATGCTGCACAGTTTTGGTCACCGTATTACAGAATATATATAATGCACTGGAAAACGTACAGAGGAGGATGACAAAGTTGATCCCATGTATCAGAAATCTTACCTATGAGGATAGACTGAGGCCCTGAATCTGCACTCTCTAGAAAGGCGTAGAATTACGGGGGACATGATTGAGATGTATAAATAGAAAACAGGAATAAATAAAGGGGATGTAAATAACGTGCTAAAAATATCTAGCCAAGACAGGACTCGCAGCATTGGTTTTAAGTTGGAAGAATTCAGATTCAGGAAGGATATAGGAAAGCACTGGTTTGGCAAGAGTTGTGGATGAGTGGAACAAACTCCCGAGTACCGTCGTAGAAGCTAAAACGTTGTGTACTTTTAAAAATAGGTTAGATAAATACATGAGTGGGTGTGGGTGGGTGTGAGTTGAACCTGACTAGCTTGTTCTGATACCGTGCTCCTTCCTTAAGTGGATGTGACCTGCCCTGACTAGGCTTGGGCCGGTGGGTGATGTGGACGTGCCTCGCATGGTCCAGTAGGCCTGCTGCAGTGTTCCTTCTTATATTCTTATGTATATACGAGAGGCGTGTATATCCAACGTGGGGCGTGTACCTTAGTTTATATACAACGAGAATAAACTAGCTGTATATCTCCTAGTGTATTTACATACAAACTTGTATATATATCTCAGAGTATATACACCAAGAGGTGTGCATCTGTGTATATTCAAAGTGGCGTGTATATGCGTATATTCACAAAGATGCATCTCAGTGTGTATACTCCGCACCTCTCAGCTTGGAAATAAATGGTATAAAATACCGACACAATGGAAATATAAACACATAAGTAGTATAATGTGACTCTTTATTGAGAACGTTTCGCCCACACAGTGGGCTTTATCAGAGTCACAAACAGATCTACTCACGTACCTTTCACCCAGGTAAATCTGTTTGTGACTTGATAAAGCCCACTTTGTGTCTACCTACCTGGAGTCTACCTGGAGGGTATTCCGGGGATCGACGTCCCCGCGGCCCGGTCTATGACCAAGCCTTCCGGTGGATCAGGGCCTGATCAACGAGGCTGTTACTGCTGGCTGCACGTAGTCCAACGTGCGAACCCCAGCCCGGCAGATCTGGCACTGACTTTAGGTATCTGTCCAGCTCCCTCTTGAAGGCAACCAGAGGTCTACTGGTAATGCCCTTTATGGCTGGTGGGAAGCTGTTGAACAGTCTTGGGCCCCGGACACTTATTGTGTTTTCTCTTAGTGTACCAGTGGCGCCCCTACTTTTCACTGGGGGTATGTAGCACCGTCTGCGAAACGTTGTCAATAAAGGATCACATTATACTGCTTATGTGTTTATATTTCCACCTCTCAGCATATACGAGCATACACAGCTAATTCTGCATCTCTCTGTGTATATACACCAGTGTATATACCTCTCTGCGTATAAACACCGCAAATTCTGCATCTCTCAGTGTATATACAATGAGTTTCCTTTGATTCTAGTTCATAAAGATTAAAAATATATTTTTTGCTTGTATATCAGAGGGAAATTACAACCACAATACCGCACGTGCGATCGACAGACGTAAAGATTAACTGAATAATCAGTCAGAATTATTGTATGCTATTATAGTAACCATTTCTTTCGGAATCAATCATTTATTTGGTAGATGGGATGTACGCAAGAGTGTGTGTGTGTGTGTGTGTGTGTACTCACCTATTTGTACTCACCTATTTGTGGTTGCAGGGGTCGATTCATAGCTCCTGGCCCCGCCTCTTCACTGATTGCTACTAGGTCCTCTCTCTCCCTGCTCCATAAGCTTTATCAAACCTCGTCTTAAAACTATGTATGGTTCCTGCCTCCACTACGTCACTTTCTAGGCTATTCCACTTCCTGACAACTTTATGACTGAAGAAATACTTCCTAACATCCCTTTGACTCATAGGAGTCTTCAATTTCCAATTGTGACCCCTTGTTTCTGTGTCCCCTCTCTGGAACATCCTGTCTCTGTCCACCTTATCTATTCCTAGCAGTATTTTATATGTCGTTATCATGTCTCCTCTAACCCTCCTGTTCTCTAGTGTCGACAGGCCGATTTCCCTTAACCTTTCTTCGTAGGACAATCCCCTTAGCTCTGAGACTAGTTTTGTTGCAAACCTTTGCACTTTCTCTAATTTCCTGACGTGCTTGACCAGGAGTGGGTTCCAAACTGGTACTGCAGACTGTGTACTCACCTAATTGTACTCACCTAATTGTGGTTGCAGGGGTCGAGACTCAGCTCCTGGCGCCGCCTCTGCACTGTCCGCTACTGGGTCTCTGCTCTCCCTGCTCCATGAGCTTTATCATTCCTTGTCTTAAAACTATGTATGGTTCCCGCCTCCACTATATCGTTCGCTAAACTATTCCACTTCCTAACTACTCTATGGCGGAAGAATTGCTTCCTAACATCCCTCTGACTCATCTGAGTCTTCAGCTTCCAGTTGTGTCCCCTTGTTTCTGTGTTTCCTCTCTGGAACATCCTGTCACTCTGTACCTTGTCGATTCCCCGCAGTATTTTGTATGTCGTTATCATGTCTCCTCGAACCCTTCTGTCCTCCAGTGTTGTTAGCCCTATTTCCCTCAACCTTTCTTCATAGGGCAGTCCCCTTAGTTGTGGAACTAACCTTGTCGCAAACCTTTGCACTTTATCTAATTTCTTGATATGCTTGACCAGGTGTGGGTTCCAGACTGGTGCTGCATACTCTAGTATGGGCCTGACGTATACGGTGTACAGTGTCTTGAACGATTCCTTGTTAAGGTAACGGAACGCTAATCTTAGGTTTGCCAGTCGCCCATATGCTGCCGCGGTTATCTGGTTGATGTGTGTTTCCGGAGACGTGCTTGGTGTTATACTCACCCCAAGGTCTTTCTCCTTTGATGAGGATTGTAGCCTTTGTCCACCTAGCCTGTACTCTGTCAGCGGTCTTCTTTGCCCTTCTCCGATCTTCATGACTTTGCATGTCAAGCTTGTCCAGGTCTGTTTGAAGTACTGCTTGGTCTTCATCCGATGTGATTCTCCTCATTAATTTCACATCATCTGAGAACAGAGACACTTTTGAGTCTATCCCGTCCGTCATGTCATTTACATATACCAAAAATAGCACTGGTCCTAGGACTGACTCCTGCGTTACCCTGCTCGTCACAGGCGCTCACTGTGATACCTCATCACGCACCATGACCCGTTGTTGTCTCCCTGTTAGTTAGTTAGTTAGTTACCATTTTGTCCTAGGCACATGTCGATTAGACACTAGGCCTGTTGTATATATGTGTGTGTGTGTACGAAACACTTCGAAATGTTTCGGCCCCGCCGGGAATTGAACCCGGGCCCCCGTGCGTGAAGCAAGAGCGCTAGCCTGTGTGTGTGTGTGTGTGTGTATTCATGGACTGAACACATCCATTCCAGGATGAGGGACTGATTACCTCAAACTCCTCCTCTCTTTACAATGTTCTTCCTTGTATTGGACTGATGAAGCCACTGTGGCGAAACGTTTCCTCAATAAAGACTCCCATATGTTGCATAAGTATCTTAGTTGTCTCCCTATGTTTTTATGTAGTGCTTATGAACCATTATGTAGTTCTTATGAGCCATTATATAGTGCTTATGAGCCATTATGTAGTACTTATGAGCCATTACTGGCTCAAGCTTGGTCCAGTAATTCTCCTACAGCGTTCCCTCATTATATTCTTTTGTATCATCATTGTCTAAATTAAAGATTCTTATGTGCTGCATGTATGGTATTCGTTAATTAGTCGCTTCTGGATTTATAATAAATAAAATCTCATTATTCACACTCCGCAATCCATACCCAGAATTAGTTCCAGGTTATCGGTCATACGTGTTAGCAGATTTAGACGAAAGGGGAAATATCCCCGCTATTTATACAGAAATGCGAGGATCTTTAGTCAGGTAAGCATCTTGTGATATTTAGATAAATGGATCAAAGTACCGACAAGTTGATGAATTAGACACATGTGCAACACCTAGTTGATGAATTAGACACATGTGCAACACCTAGGTATCTTGGATGGACCGATTGCATCGACTCCAGTCTAAGGGACTGATTACCTCAAACTACTTCCGAAGCCACTGACTGGCGAAACTTTTCCGCGATAAAGATACCCCAGTGTTGCATATACGTCCAATTTCTCAACTTGTGGGATAAGTAACACCCGTCCCAGAGGAGAGGGTCCTAAGTAACAGAAAGGCACAATACCGTGACTGGAACACACTGCACAAATAACCCGCACATAGAAGAGGGGAGCTTACGAAGAGGGGAGCTTACGAAGAGGGGAGTTTACGAAGAGGGGAGCTTACGAAGAGACTTTCGAAGATGGGAGCTTACTAAGAAGGGAAATTACGAAGAGGGGAGCTTACGAAGAGGGGAGCTTACGAAGAGAGCTTTCAAAGATGGGAGCTTACTAAGAAGGGAAATTACGAAGAGGGGAGCTTACGAAGAGGGGAGCTTACGAAGAGAAGAGTTTACGAAGAGGGGAGCTTATGAAGAGGGGAGCTTACGAAGAGGGAGCTTACGAAGAGGGGAGCTTACGAAGAGGGGAAATTACGAAGAGGGGAGTTTACGATGAGGGGAGCTTACGAAGAGGGTCCTACTTATATATACAAACCATCAAAACCCCACTACAGTGTTAAGTAGACAGAGGGTCACGGAAGAAGTGTATCAGAGGTGGGGAAGGTTTACCATTTGCAGCTAACTTTACAGTTTTGCCAGACTTTCGGGAATTTCTCGCTTCGTTCGTCTTGTGAAAGTTTTGTGGAGTTCGAGAAATGTTTGGGATTTTCACGTTTTTAAACTGAATGGAGCTTTTACCGACATGGCTGACCGATAATATGTCAGGAAAAAGGCCACAAGTGCAACAAATGTGACATTTTGTTGTGGCAGTAGTTGGACTAGTGTCCTTTTTGCTAACAACCCTTTACCTGGTAGACAAGATAATCACACACACACACACACCAGGGGCCAGGAGCTATGAATCGACCCCTGCAACCACAACTAGGTGAGTACACACACAGTGAACCATTCACTGACCATATGGGTTTTACAGCATTTAAGAAAAAACAATCAACCATAAAAATTAATGGTTATAATTTTTAATGGGGTGGACGAGTAAGCCAGTGGAAGGCCTCGGTCAGATGACCAAAAGCTCCAGCTATGGGTCATCATATGGCTAAGACCCGCGTCAGGAAAGACTTCTCTTTCATAACAAATCCTACTTAACCTAACCTAACCTAACATAACAAATAATACCTAACCTAAGAAAACCCCATAATCTGGATCATGGAAAACAATCGAAAATTTTTGGTCTAACTATAGAACTTAATGGTTTTAACTATAACCGTATTTTTTAAAGGGGGGGGGAGACCGGCCTCCTGGTGGATCATAGTTTGATCAACCAGGCTGTTACTGCTGGTTGCACGCAAGCCGACGTAAGAACCACAGCCCGACTAGTCAGGTACTGAATTTAGGTGCCTGTCCAGTGCCCTCTGGAAGACAGCCAGGGCTATATCGGTATTGGTTTCGTTTAGAGCCTCTAATGGATACGGGTCTTGGGTACAATACAGGTAACAGTTTTTAGACGCAAAGGATCTCACAACTTTTATTAAAGCTTTGGTTGGTTAGATGTTATTTCCGGTAGGGAGTTTCTTAGCCAGAATAACAGCGCCCTGGTGAAAATTAGCGCTTACCCAACCAAAGTTTTAATGAACTTTGGCAAAAACCTTCGTTTCTGTAGCCCATTATCTGAAATTGTCAGTCCCTGCCACAATTCCACTTCGATAATGTTTGTTTTACATAGAGAAGAAAGGGCGGGATGGTGTGGGTGGAGAGGTTCACACACAACCCTACATAGAGAAGAAAGGGCGGGATGATGTGGATGGAGAGGTTCACACACAACCCCAACATCGCAGAGAAAACTTTATATTGTCAATACTGTGAACGTACTCATCTGTCTTCGGGAATGTATGTGTAATGTTCGACAAGACCGAGGTCCTGGCACGGGGTCCTGGCACGGGGTCCTGGCACGGGGTCCTGGCACGGGTCTTAATCTTGCGATGACCCGTCTATGTCATCGGGATTTTTTGCCAAGTGACCTGTAACTTTACCCTCTTACGTCATATGACCTGCGAGTTTCTTCTCACACCTTCACCTGTCGTCTGGTCTCCTCACCTGTCTCCTGACTGCCCTCACCTCTTCACCTAACATTTATTCTCGTTTCTTCTCATTTTCCACACCCAGATGTGAATTTATAA
Organism: Cherax destructor; assembly: GCA_009830355.1. Taxonomy (NCBI): domain Eukaryota; kingdom Metazoa; phylum Arthropoda; class Malacostraca; order Decapoda; family Parastacidae; genus Cherax; species Cherax destructor. The sequence goes on from WNWK01016823.1 coordinate 37,343, forward strand.
TGGTGGAGGGGAGGACCGCAACACCAAAAATCTCCTCTCCAAACTGTGGGCCTCTCGTGAAAACTATAGATAATTTTTATTGACGGTTTAATAATTTATAAACACGTCTGAAAAAAGAACAAGTGCTGTAAACTAACAAGAGGGACCAGATTATATTCTGTCTCATTCCCTCTGTATTTTAGAGATGTTCATTCAATACATTTTAACGTAGTTTGTCCAAGAAATATCAGGGATCATTTAAACACGTTTTGTCTCTGCTAATTTTTGGGAGAAAGACAGCGGAGATATATCTGATGACTAAAGAGAAGAAAGTGTTGGTTAGCTCTGAGGAAGTGCAAGAGCATGCAGCACCCTGGGCCAATACGTCTGTTTTGGGCACTAATGCATTCACTTAAGACACCTTTGCTGAAGACGTTCAGGTCCACGAACCTGAACGTCCGTGGGGTTACTAGCCCCTTAGTCCCGTTATTTTAGTCACCTCGTATGATACGCGTGGCTTATGGAGGAAAAATTCTTGTCTACTTCCCCATCAAGCAGAGACAAATATATTTCATGTAAATAAAGGGCATTTGAAAAATATTTTCACCAAAAAAATTAAGAAATCACATCAACTTATGTGATGACGATATTGACTGTTGTCGAAATTTACCCAATGCCCATCATGAACTAATAATAATAAAATAATAATAATAATAATAATAATAATAATAATAATAATAATAAAAATATAATAACAATAATAATAATAATAATAATAATAATAATAATAATAATAATAATCTTTATTTCTACAAGTACATGTACAAAGTATACAGACCATAGCTGACATCAATGACATACTGTATAGAAAGCCCCTTGTTATGCAGAGCATTTCGGGCAAATTAGGCCAATTTTTGTCCCAGGATGCGACCCACACGTGGGCAGTAATAAAGCTTTTCCAAAAGGCCGACTTAAAGTGGGCAGAGAAAAAAACAGCGACATCTATAAGCTGGCGAAACTCTTGGCATGAACTTACTTAAGCTTTGTTCGTGTACATTTCGTTAGAGTTAATTAGAGAAAGGAAACCTACGAATAACTCCATTATAGGAACTAAGTTTCGAGATCTCGTCTTGGAAGCCTCTGAGATACCCTGCTAAGAACAAAGTTAATATTCTTCAAAGGAAACTTTGGAGAATGTTTCCAGAAAAACTGTTTAAAATTTCTTGTGGTGAATGAGTTGAAGTTTAGACAGAAAATTAAATTAATATCCCGTCTTATTGGAACCTTTGGAACAGTGGAAATATACTAGTGGTAACAATGGAATTAGACTAGGGGTAACAATGGAATTATTTTTGTATACTTGATTGTCTAGTGATCAGAGAGAAGGATTATTACTTGATATACATTGTGATTAAATATCGCTCATTATGTGGAAAAGATTATTGTAATGTGTGTAATCTCCAGCACCGAAGCAATGTTGAAACCTTGTACCAGGTACCAACTTACCTAGCAGTAAGTAGGTACCTGGGTGTCAGCCGTCTGGTGTGGGTGGCATCCTGGGGGCGATATTAACTTAAGTTGCGGGAAATGCTCTGCATAACCAGGGGCTTTCTATATAGTATGTCGTTGATGTCAGCTATGGTCTGTATAAGTTGAATCTTGGCACACATGCAGAGAGTAGCAGAGGATACACGTCTGTATCTCAGCTTATACACATTATATGCTTAGAGTTTAATATAGGGCAATAAAGTGTAGTTGACTGGTGGTGTTCAGGTGATATACGTCCCATATACAGTCATACACTGAGAGATGTATCTCTCAGTTTATTTTAATCCTTATAGGATTAAGCCTTAGGGGTTAATCAGTAATAAATTTAACCTGCCATTATTTTCCCCAGGCTGATACTGCTGTAAGCTGGTGATTGATGTAACTTAGAGAAGCTGGCATTTCCTCCCCTGGATAAGTAAATGTCAGAGTTCAGTGGGCAGCATTTGCATGGGATTCTGGGATGAGCAGAAAGTCATTGAAGCGGACATTCCATAACAATGGCCCAAGTACACTTCCCTGTGGAACACTTGCATCAACAGAGTGTTTTGTTGATTTTGTTCCGTTAAGAACTTCACTTATAAATCTACCTAGAAGTTAATCACTGGCACAGTGCAGAGCTGGCCAGTCCCAGTGCTTGCAGGGGTGCCAAGAGTACCTGGTGCCATACTCGCTCGAAAGCACCAGTGCTACTACACGCTGATATTGGATTTATCCAGTGACTGGTGCCACATAGTGGAGAGGTTTAACAGCAGACTGACCAGTTCTGAAGCCATATTGACGGTCACAAAGAAACGAGTGGTAATGAAAAAATGCTGTCGTCTGATATGAAACTGTCTCAAGAATCTTGCCAGTGACTGACAGCAGTGACACTGGTCTGTAGTTGCTGATTTCCGCTGTGCTCTTCTTTTTGTGAACTGGGACTACATTTGTCTCTATCCACAGAAACTGTCGTTTTCACTGTTAGACAGTGCTGAAAGATGCGAGTTAGAGGTGCTGCTAGCTGGTCAGCACATCTACTCAGCAATCTTGGGCTCAACTTCTCTGGACCCACAGCCTTTTCTTGGTCCGGGGATTTAAGGAGAAGATACACTTCATCCTGCCTTACTGTCTCTGCTGACAACTTTGACACAGTTCTTGCGGCTACCAAAGGACGTTCTCTTGCTGAATCAAGAAAGTGTTCTGCAAAGAGGTCAGCTTTCTTTTAACTGCTAGTACAGATGGTCCCAACGCGTCGATTCAGAGGTGGAAGAATGTAATTAGGTGAATAACCTTGTCGGTCCTTGACCAAGGACCACCGGGTTTTGAAGCCCACACTACCTGATGCTGTCTTTCTGTCTGTCTCTCTCTCTCTCTCCCTCTCTCTCTCTCTTTCTCTCTCGACACCGTCTCAGCCTTCCGTCTACATCAGTCACAGATGTTAGTTTCAAATTCCATGCCATAAGAACCTTTACATAACTAACAGTATGTAATATATTAATACACACGAAATTTCACCCACGAGTCAGCAATAGACTTGTGACCCAACAAACTATTAGTGTTAATAATCCTATAATTATCAGCTCAACCCAAGTGAATATTTTTTTTACATGATTTTCAATAATGAGCCAACGAATTTCCATAATTTTAATTATATCATATAATTTGCAATAATTTTAACCAGTCAGGAAGTAAATTACGTTATGAATCTTGCTCCGTCTGAGCCTATATCATTTTAAGGAACTGAATCGAGATCTCACGAAAGGGGAAGCCTAAAAGGGCTCTGGATCCAAGGAATTAGAACACTCCTTCCTATCATAGGATCAAATCTGTTCGCCAGCTATCACTCAGGCGTTTAAATGACCCCCGAGGGATTAGCGCTCACCCAAGATTTTAAAAATTATTATCACATTCAGACGATCGAAGGGGAATGTTGGCTGATTTTTTATTATCATAAAAAAGCTCTTAACTCGCATGGGCCAAATAACATCCGTGGGGACAGGAGGAAATCACGTTTAGTTTGAGAAATGTAAAGGCAATTCAAGTTCCCCAGAAAAAAAGGTCTAACAGGAACGTGTGTGTGTGTGTGTGTAGTTGTACTCACCTAGTTGTGGTTGCAGGGGTCGATTCATAGCTCCTGGCCCCGCCTCTTCACTGGCCACTACTGGGTCACTCTCCCTGCGCCATGAGCTTTATCATACCTCTTCTTAAAGCTATGTATGGAACCTGCCTCCACTACATCACTTCCTAAACTATTCCACTTCCCGACCACTCTGTGACTGAAGAAATACTTCCTAACATCCCTGTGATTCATCTGAGTCTTCAACTTCCAACTGTGTCCCCTTGTTGCTGTGTCCCATCTCTGGAACATTCTGTCTCTGTCCACTTTGTCAATTCCTCTCAGTATCTTATATGTTGTTATCATGTCCCCCTTATCTCTCCTGTCCTCCAGTGTCGTCAGGTCGATTTCCCTTAACCTCTCCTCGTAGGACATACCCCTTAGCTCCGGGACTAGTCTTGTTGCAAACCTTTGCACTTTCTCGAGCTTCTTCACGTGCTTGGCAAGGTGTGGGTTCCAAACTGGTGCTGCATACTCCAGTATGGGCCTAACGTACACAGTGTACAGGGTCCTGAACGATTCTTTATTAAGATGTCGGAATGCTGTTCTTAGGTTTGCTAGGCGCCCATATGCTGCAGCAGTTATTTGGTTGATGTGCGCCTCAGGAGATGTACCTGGTGTTATACTCACCCCAAGGTCTTTTTCCTTGATTGAGGTTTGCAGTCTCTGGCCCCCTAGGCTGTACTCCGTCTGCGGTCTTCTTTGCCCTTCCGCAATCTTCATGACTTTGCACTTGGTGGGGTTGAACTCCAGGAGCCAATTGCTGGACCAGGCTTGCAGCCTGTCCAGATCCCTTTGTAGTTCTGCCTGGTCCTCGTCCGACTGAATTCTTCTCATCAACTTCACATCATCTGCAAACAAGGACACTTCGGAGTCTATTCCTTCCGTCATGTCGTTCACAAATACCAGAAACAGCACTGGTCCTAGGACTGACCCCTGTGGAACCCCGCTCGTCACCGGCGCCCACTCTGACACCTCGCCACGTACCATGACTCGCTGCTGTCTTCCTGACAGGTATTCCCTGATCCATTGTAGTGCCTTCCCTGTTATCCCTGCCTGGTCCTCCAACTTTTGCACTAATCTCTTGTGTGGAACTATGTCAAACGCCTTCTTACAGTCCAAGAATATGCAATCTACCCACCCCTCTCTCTCTTGTCTTACTGCTGTCACCCTGTCGTAGAACTGTGTGTGTGTGTGTGTGTGTGTGTGTGTGTGTGTGTGTGTGTGTGTGTGTGTGAAGGGCAGGGTGGTGGTAGTGTAGACAAGTTTGGCTCTCAGGGATGATGATAAACCTTTGACACACTGATGTTTGGGATGCCTGGTTTCGACATAGTTATTTAAGATGCCTGGTAGACTGGTTGGTATGGCTGACACGCCTATAATAGCAAACTTCTTCCTCTGCATGCATCACACACGAATATTTCTGTGTCATACGTGAGTTTATACGATTCACTATATCCATCACATGCCTCGTATGCACTATATGTATCGCAGCTTCACTATTCAGAGCATTAAACATATTCTAACCTATTTTCACTGTTATCAACGTGTTAAAACTGCCACTAATTCATTCTCATATTACGCAAATCATAATCACAGAAAAAAATAACGCTATTCAAAGCCTTTCCCCCAATCCGTTTCAAGTCACCGGTCATGTTAGCAAATTTAAACGAAAGGAGAAATATCTCCGCCATTTATGCCAAGAGAGATGCAAGGTTCTTAGCCAAGCTTTCACCCTGTAGGGAGGGTGACCCCTCTCTCCTAAGAGGCCCCTACACTTAAGTACAAACACTTTAACTACACCACAGCATAACTTTGGGAGGAATTACATCTATAAGTATTGTGTTTGTATACATAGTATGTGTACTTATTGTATGTTCGTATACATAGTATTTATACGAATTTTATGTTTGTACTGAATGAGTATGTATGTTATGCGTGTATAATACACATACAGAAAGTAAGTTTATTCAGGTATACACAAATACAGTTACATAGATTATCATACATAGCAGCATATGTGTAGAGAACCCAGGATAACCCAAAAAAGTCTGAGTGACTTATTTCCATAGATGAGGGTTTTACATGCACGTTCTGAGCACAATGAACATTGGAATGTGCTCATGTCTCTCTTGTTTACTTGAGTTGTAACAGGATTATGGTGATTGTTCCCGTATAACAGCAGGGTCAGGATATTTGTTCAGTAGCCAGAGTACGATTAGGATACTTCTCCTGCTGCAGCGAGAAGTATTCCTTCCCTCTAAAGCGATGATTTAAATGTATTTATACAAACAACAATGTTGATAGTATAAACACTAGTAACTGATGCCGACAAATTGGTTTAAAAAGGCGCTTGAACAAACACTTGGAGATATTTAGAAAATGTTTCGGTCCTGGGTTCTTGATCACTTCTAATCAAGGTCCCATCACCGAAACGTTTTCTAAGAAACATGTCGTAGTGTTTCCTCACGTGTCTTTTTAACCCAGCTAGGTTGATATACTAGGATCCACAACATCGTTAAAATTCGTGTTTACTAACAACAACACTGGCTATCAAAAAGATATCCGCTAAACAGAAGCTAATGTTAGGACAACAGGTCTCTATTAATCAGTAACAGATGTTAGAATAAATTTTCACTTTTCAACCCCAGGTCTCAACCAGTCAGGAACACGTTTGGGACAAGTTTCCCCCAAAGAGAATCCATTATGACCAATACCCACGAATTACCACATGATTTATGAAGATTGAGACACTTATGCAACATATGAGAATCTTTATTAAGGAAACGTTTCGCCACACAGTGGCTTCTTCAGTCCAATACAAAGCAGAGAGGGGTAAGGAGAGGAGGAGTTTGAGGTAATCAGTCCCGGAGCACTGCTTATATACTGTAGACAGGTGAGGCGAAGCAGGAGGAGGCGGGGTCACAGTGGTAAGCCATGCCTCTATCCATGCTAGAACTTTACCT
>WNWK01016824.1:0-43918 GCA_009830355.1 Cherax destructor
CCCGTGGGTTCTTCGGGAAGGAGCTGAGGTACTGAGTGTGCCACTTACCATAATATTCAACACATCCCTTGAAAATGGGCAGTTACCTGAGGTATGGAAGAAGGTCAACGTAGTCCCCATCTTTAAAAAGGAGACAAAAAAGAGGCACTAAACTATAGACCGGTATCACTTACATGTATAGTGTGCAAAGTCCTGGAGAAAATCATCAGGAAAAGTATGGTGGAGCACCTCGAGCTGAACAGGATAATAAACACCAGGCAGCACGGATTCTGGGAAGGCAAATCCTGTGTAACAAACAAACAAACAAACAAACAAACAAATTTTATTTCATTGCAGATTACATGGGTATCGGAAGTTACAATGTAAATTGAGTGCAAGGAGAGCCACTGACATGCCATGGCATTAGGGGCAGCTTATTCTAGTCCTTAAAAACTATGTACTTAATATTAGAGAAATTTATTGAGTTTATTCTAGTTAAAAATTATTTTCAAAATTACAATATGATGAAATTTTACTGTTTAAATTATTGTATAATGATATTAGATCTTAGATTGTTACAGGTGTTAAGATTCTTGAATGATAATATGGAATTGAGATTATCTTAAGGAAAATAACATTGAGCATTTTTGACATTAACTTATAATATGAGTAGGGGTAACATAATAGTAACATATTATTAAAAATTGAGATTATCGTATAGGAAAGTAATAATGAGCATTTTTCAAAGTAGTTTATAGCATGATCATTTAGGTTTGGGTGAGTAGGTGGTTTTGAGTTGAGTCTTAAATTGATTTTCAGACAAGATTATCTTAATATTTACTGGTAATGAATTCCAGATTCTGGGGCCCTTTATGTGCATAGAATTTTTACATAGGTTGATATGAACACGGGTATATCAAAAAGTGATCTGTGTCGTGTGTTGTGGTCATGGGTCCTATTAAAGTTGGTGAGAGAGTTTTGACAGAGGGTTTATATTAGAGTGTAAAGTTTTATATATGTAGTAGGCACAAGAGTAAGTATGAATGTTCTTTACGGTGAGTAGTTTGAGAGTTTTGAATATTGGTGGAGTATGCTGTCTAGAGTGGGAATTTGTTATCATTCTGACTGCGGCCTTTTGTTGTGTTATGAGTGGTCTAAGGTGATTTAACGTTGTTGATCCCCATGCACAGATTCCATAGGTGAGATACGGGTAGATAAGTGAATGATATAGTGCAAGGAGAGCTGATTGAGGTACATAATAGCGTATCTTTGATAATATGCCTACTGTCTTCGAGATTTTCTTGGAAATTTGTTGTATATGTGTTCGGAATTTAAGGCTACTGTCAAGGTGGATTCCTAGGAATTTTCCCTCTGTGAGTCTTGTGATGGGTGTACCATTAAGTGTTATGTTAGTGGAACATTTGTGACTTTGCTTCCAAACTGTATGAAGTAGGTCTTGTCAGTATTGAGTAAGCTTGTTAGTCGTCATCCATGTTGATATTTTCTGTAATTCGGCATTAACAGTGTTGGCCAGTATAACTGGATTTGGGTGAGAGAAGACATATGTTGTGTCATCTGCAAATAAAATGGGTTTGAGTAGTTGTGATGCATTCGGTAGGTCATTTATGTAAATGAGGAATAGGAGTGGCCCCAGGACACTTCCTGAGGACTCCGACTGTAATTGGTTGTGTGGAAGAGTTCGCTCCATTTGTGTACACGTATTGGCTTCTGTTGGTGAGGTATGATTTTAGGTAGTTGAGTGGGTGCCCTTATACCATAGTGTGCTAATTTTGTGAGCAGTAAATCATGGTCGACTGTATCAAAAGCTTTGGGAGATCAATGAAGATTCCCAGTGGGACTTCTTTTTCTCAAGTGCTGTATATATTAACTCCAACATGTGCGTAATAGCATCGTTTGTGCTCTTGTTTTTCCTGAATCCAAATTGACAGGGGTTGAGTACATTGTGTGAGACGAGGTAGGAATAGATTTGTCTATGAATTAATTTTTCGAAGATTTTAGAAAGCAATGGTAAATTAGAAATTGGTCTATAATTATTCAGGTCTGTTTGATCACCTCCTTTGTGGACCTCCTAGAGTTCTATGATAAAGTAACAGAGGTAAGGCAAGAGAGAGAAGGGTGGGTTGATTGCATTTTCCTGGACTGCAGGAAGGCCTTCGACACAGTTCCTCACATGAGATTAGTAAAGAAGTTGGAAGAACAAGCACGTATAACAGGAAGGGCACTGAATGGATCAGGGAATACCTCACAGGAGGCAACAACGGGTCATGGTGCGTGATGAGGTATCACAGTGGGCACCTGTGACGAGCGGCGTTCCGCACTGGTCAGTCCTAGGACCAGTGTTATTCTTGGTATATGTAAATGACATGACAGATGGGATAGACTCAGAAGTGTCTCTGTTTGCAGATGATGTGAAATTAATGAGGAGAATCACATCGGAGGAGGACCAAGCAGGACTTCAAACAGACCTGGACAAGCTTGACATCTGGTCTAGCAAATGGCTTCTGAATTCAATCCCACCAAATGCAAAGTCATGAAGATCGGAGAAGGGCAAAGAAGACCGCTGACAGAGTACAGGCTAGGCGGACAAAGGCTACAAAGCTCCGAAAAGGAGAAAGATCTTGGGGTGAGTATAACGCCAAGCACGTCTCCGGAGGCACACATCAACCAGATAACTGCGGCAGCATATGGGCGACTGGCAAACCTAAGATTAGCGTTCCGTTACCTTAACAAGGACTCGTTTAAGACACTGTACACCGTGTACGTCAGGCCCATACTAGAATATGCAGCACCAGTCTGGAACCCACACCTGGTCAAGCACATAAAGAAACTAGAGAAAGTGCAAAGGTTTGCGACAAGGTTAGTTCCACAACTCAGGGGTCTGTCTTATGAAGAAAGGGTGAGGAAATAGGACTAACAACACTGGAGGAAAGAAGGGTCAGAGGAGACATAATAACGACATACAAAATACTGCGGGGAATCGACAAGGTAGACAGTGACAGGATGTTCCAGAGAGGGAACACAGAAACAAGGGGACACAACTGGAAGCTGAAGACTCAGATGAGTCAAAGGGATGTTAGGAAGCATTTCTTCAGCCACAGAGAGTCAGGAAGTGGAATAGTCTAGAGAAAGACATAGTGGAGGCAGGAACCATACACAGTTTTAAGACGAGGTATGATAAAGCTCATGGAGCAGGGAGAGCAGATACCCAGTAGTGGGCAGCGCAGAGGCGGGGCCAGGAGCTGAGTCTCGACCCCTGCAACCACAATTAGGTGAGTACATACAACAGGCCTAGTGTCAATCGACATGTGCCTAGGACAAAATGGTAACTAACACACACACGTGGTAATGCTTTATTTACAGTAAACCTGTTCACCATTAGTAAAGGTCAGAAGCGGACTAGGTCTTAAGGGGTACCTTTATTAAGAGGTTGACTGATTTTTCTTATGTTTTCTTTATTTCCTTCCTCCTACCTTTCGATTTTATTTGCTTGTAACTCGAGAACGTCGCACCCATTCGGCTTCAAAATTTAAACACTTATGTTCGATAACGAGGACAAAATTTTAGAATTCCAGAATTCGTCCAGAGGAATTTCCTTATGCTTTAATTTCAGATTGCCATCATTACATATTTCAATTAATTCCTCTTTTGTGAGACTGAGCTTCGACGGCCTTGATACTGACGCAAGTTAGTTTAGTTTGATATCTTTATTATGCACCCCATACCCATCCTGTGGGCGGTAGTCAAAAGATTACAGAGGTACATAATGGGTCCAGGGATTGGACCCCAAAGTTTTGATAGCTGAGCAAGTTACAAAGGTAATGAACTCACAAGTTACAAAGGTAATGAACTCACAAGTTACAAAGGTAATGAACTCACAAGTTACAAAGGTAATGAACTCACAAATTACAAAGGTAATGAACTCACAAGTTACAAAGGTAATGAACTCACAAGTTACAAAGGTAATGAATCATGTAAGTAAATTTACTTACTTACGTTTATACGTACATGGTTACAATCATGAACAAATTATAAAGTAAAGAGCAATAAATAGGTTTCTCAAGCAGTCATAATTTTCCCTACGTAAGTCTGGAAAATAGTACTGAATTTTTTTCTGCAAATACTTCAAGATGCTCAAAAATCAATGGCCTGATTTCATCTATTTGGAGTTCAAAAATCTCACTTTCCTTTACAGAGGAACACACATTTTGTTCAATGTCTGCTGATATATCATGTATCCGTTTGCTAATGGTAATATCTGAAAGTAGAATATTTTTAACTTCCTTTTCTGCCAAACATGGTTTTTACTATAGCACTGCAAGCAGGGAGAATAAGTGTCTCTGCTCCTGTATGAGGCTAAGTAGCTGGCCTCTCCAGCTTCAGAAACTTTGACTATGTTTAGAAAATATCAGGCTCTGTTTTCTTTCCTCATTTAAAAGTCTCTCAAGGTATGATCGAGGCTTATTAGTAAGATGACCATGTTTCATAGTGAAATGTCTTTTTAATTTACTGGGTACCATGGCTTCATTGACCACTTGATCACCACAGATAATATATTCTGACGTTGGATTAACTTAATCATCACACCAAGTATATCCCAGATCTAAATAACTGTCCAAATATAGACGACTTTTCTTTCTTCCTAATCACATCAGTTTTATCACTAGTGGGAATTGTTCTTCGTTTTTCACTCATATTTCCACTTTTGTCTTCTTCATTTTCGCCCTCACCACAATCTTCATGTTTTCTCTTCTTGATCGCAAACTTGTCCATATTAAGTTAAAGGTCAAGCTGCTGTTTAAAACGTCTGTTGGTTATAGCAAAATGAGAAAACGACTCATCACATCTTTCTGAGAAGTCAAAACGTCAGTGATGAAAACCAATCATGGTGACTTATATAAATTTACTTTCAAATCAAATGCTCCTTGACTTTATATTAATCATGTATTTAATATTATTCACCTGCCTTGAAAGGTGCTGTTAGTGTGCAGCAATATTCCAGCCTAGATAGAACAAGCGACCTGAAGAGTGTCATCATGGGCTTGGCATCCCTAGTTTTGAAGGTTCTCATTATCCATCCTGTCATTTTTCTAGCAGATGTGATTGATACACAAAGTGAGATCCTCTGACATTATCACTCCCAAGTCCATTACATTACTGTTTTGCTCTACTGTGTGGTTCGAAGTTATTTTATACTCCGATATAGTTTTAATTTCTTCACTTTTTTCATATCGGAAAAATTGAAATTTCTCATCATTGAACTTCATATTGTTTTCTGCGGCCCATTTAAAGATTTGGTTGATGTCCGCCTGAAGTCTTGCAGTGTCTTCAATGGAGGACACTGTCATGCAAATTAGGGCTTACATCCCTGTCTATGTCAGATATGAGGATGAGGAACAGGACGGGGGCGAGTACTGTGCCTTTTGGAACAGTTTTTCACAGTAGCAGCCTCGGACTTTAATCTGTTTACTACTTCTCTTTGTGTTCTATTTGTTAGAAAATTATAGATCCATTTGTGCGCTATTACACCATGGTCACACGTGTCAAAGACTTTCGTAAAGTCTGTGTATATTACATCTGCGTTTTGTTTGTCTTCTATAGCATCCAGGACCCTGTTATACTGGTCCAGTAGTTGGAACAGGCAGGAGCGACCTGTTCTAAATCCATGTTGCCCTGGGTTGTGTAACTGATTGGTATCTATATGAGTGGCAATTTTGCTTCTTAGAACCCTTTCAAAGATTTTTATGATATGGGATATTAGCGCTATCGGTCTGTAGTTCTTTGTTATTTCTTTACTGCCCCCTTTGTGGAGTGGGGCTATGTCTGTTGTTTTTAGCAGCTGTGGGATGACCCCTGTGTTGTGATAAAAACACAGGCCTCATTTCTAGGCTTTATTGAACACAAAATCCATGGTACATGTCTGCAACAGAAGAAAATACATCTAATGACTGCTGCTGCAGGACAGGTGATGTAAGGTGCATATGTCCTCAGAAAAGCTATAGCTACTGGCGACATATTTAAGCTTACCATGTAATCTGCATCACGAATGTATTTGTGTAAGAGCGAGACCACACGCCATGCTGGGCCATCGCCGTACTGTTTGTTGTTATTGTTAGGGGCCCCCTGAGGTGATGCCGTATTGTGTCCTGTTGCGGCTCTCCACAAGAGCGGTATCACTACAATCTCCCCCTTCTAAAATATCAGATACAGTAATCCTCCAAACGGTTAGGTGGGTGACGTGTACGTCCAGACCTTCGTAGCCCTTGAGCCTCTTCACCGGGTTCGGTATTTTCTAGCGGGGTTTGACTATCTACTAAAGCGGCATCCTCTATTTCAATAGGGGTAGCCTGAAAAGGCTTCCGTGGAGAAACCGAAGCATCTTTCGCAACATCTATTGGTGTATCTTGAGATTCCGCACTAACATTGGTTTCAACTGGGGCTAAGTGTCTTGTAGATACAGTAGTCTCTTCACCATTTTGGTAGCGAATGTGGGCATAATGCGGATTAGCTTGTAGGAGCTCTACCTCTTCCACTAAAGGATCCGTCTTGTTCATCCTACGGTGACTCTTCAGGAGAATGGGTCCAGGGTGACATAACCAGGTGGGCATGGAGGCTCCCGTAGAGGAACGACGTGAATAGTTGAAGAGTCTCTCATGAGGGGTAGCATTAGTAGCTGTGCACAGCAATGATCTAATAGAGTGAAGGGCATCAGGTAAGACAGTCTGCCAGTGTTGAACCGGTAGATTGCGAGATTTCAGTGTCATTGTAACTGACTTCCATATAGTACCATTGAACCGCTCCACTTGACCATTGCCTTGAGGGTTGTAGCTTGTTGTTCTGCTGCAAGCAATCCCTTTGTTAGCCAAAACTCATGAAGTTCATTACTCATGAACGAGGATCCCCTGTCTGAATGGATATAGGCCGGCATACCAAAAATAGTGAATAACTGGGAAAGACAACTGATGACAGTTGAAGCAGTCATATTTGCACAGGGGAACACAAAAGGAAACCTAGAATATTCATCTACTATGTTAAGGAAATACCTATTCTGGTTTATGCTTGGTAGAGGTCCTTTGAAATCTATATTCAGTCTCTCGAAAGGCCGGGTGGCTTTTATGAGATGAGTTTTCTCTGGCTGGTGAAAGTTTGGCTTGCACTCTGCACATACTCTGCATGATCTGATCACTTGTCGCACCTCTTCCACTGAGTAGGGCATATTCTTAGATTTAACAAATGATACAGGCGTGTAACTCCTGGGTGACACAAGGCCTTGTGGAGCTCTGAGAGTGATTGCAAATCATGACATGCTGCTCCACAGTGGGACCTAGAGAATGCATCAGGTGAAATGTTTTCTTCACCCGGTCGATACAGAATATCAAAGTTATAACACGATAGTTCCATCCTCCAGCGTAATATCTTGTCATTCTTGATCTTACTTTTGTGCTTCTTGTCAAACATATACATCACGGACCGTTGGTCAGTCCTTACAGTGAAATGTCTGCCTGTTAAATAATGCCTCCAGTGGCGAACTGCTTCTATGATGGCCTGGGCTTCCTTTTCTACAGCAGCATAGCACTTCTCTGATCCTTGAAAAGTTCTTGAAAAGAAAGCAACGGGACGTCCTGCCTGAGATAGGACTGCAGCAATGGCAACTTCAGATGCATCCGTTTCCACCTCGAATGGTAGGGACTCATCAATGGCCTGAACTACTGAGTTTTCAATATCCTGTTTGAGAGTATAGAAAGCAGTTTCTGCTTCCTTTGTCACAAGAAATATCGTGGTAGCACTCAGTGGGCGAACTTTACTTGAATAGTTGTAGATCCACTGTGAGTAATAAGCAAAAAGACCAAGAGTTCTTTGGAGTGACTTTTTGTCTTGGGGCATTGGAAGTTCCGTAGAGGTCGAAGTCTTTCAGGGTCTGGGGATATTGCACCTCCTTCCACCACATAACCAAGGATGTTAAGCCTTTAGTGGAAAAAGTGCACTTTTCTTCATTGTAACTGATATTTTTCTTCTTGGCAGCTTCCAAAAACTTATCAAGGTTTGCATCATGTTCCTCCTGGTCTTGCCACAAATGGTAACATTATCTAAATATGCATAAGTTCCCATAAGTTGCTCTTCCTGAATGAGTGAATCCATAATTCGTTGGAAACAGGCTACCCCATTGGTAACCCCAAAAGGGACTCTGGTAAACTGATAGAGGCCGTCACTAGCCTGAAACGCTGTGTATGGTTTATCTTCATTCCTTATAGGGACTTGATGATAGGCACTTCGTAGATCAATTGTGCTAAACACATAGTACTGAGCAATTTTGTTCACTGTATCATCAATTCGAGGTAGAGGGTACCCATCAAGAAGTGTAAATTTGTTGATTGTCTCAGAATAGTCGATAGCCAGCCTCCGTTTCCTATAATCATCCTTGACAACAACGACCTGTGCACGCCACGGAGAATTACTTGGTTCTATAATACCCTCCTTCAGCAGCCTCTGAGTTTCTTTCTCAATGAACATCCTATCTTCATAAGAATAGCGGCGTGACTTAGCTGATATAGGATGACAATCCGCAGTAAGATTCGCAAACAGCTTTGGTGGGTCTACCATTAAAGTGCTAAGACCACAGACGAGAGGAGGCAGTTCACCTCCATATGTTAAGGTAACACTACCATGACGCTTCTGAAAGTCCTGACCAAGGATCACATCAGAGCACAGTTGTGGCAGAACAGCTAAATGTACATCTTGATAATCCCTGTCATTAACTCTAAGGTTTACTTTACAAAACCCTAACGTCTGAATAGAGAGAGATGTTGATGCCATGGAAACGGTACCTGATGAGTGATGTACCGTCAAGGAGTGGCGTTTAACTACGTCAAGGTTGATGAAACTCTCTGAGCTGCCACTGTCAATCAGACCATCTACTTCTGTTCCTTTGATGAACACTTTCACAACTGCCTTTGACAGTGAATTTGGAGCAGCCGCAGAAGTCACTGTTGCTAGAGTCGCCTGGTCGGAATGCATAGAAGCACTAGCTCTTGTTGATGTATTAGCACGACATACTTTAGCAAAGTGACCTTTCTTATGGCATTGATGGCACATTGCTTCACGAGCCGGACACTTTGGACGTGGATGTCTTGAAAACCACAAAGAAACACTTGTGCCTGCAGCTGCTGTCACTGAAGCAGGTTCCACGGTAACCTCATTAAAAGAGTCTTGGTAGGGAGTTACAGCACTTACCACTCGAGAAGGCTGGGTAGTACTGTACACTTCAGAATTCTTCTGAGCTGAATCTAATGATCTTGCCTGATCAAGGGTAGTGGCTAAGTCCAGAGTTTTATTCTCCAATAAACGCTGCCTTATTATTGGTGATTGCAGGCCACTGATAAAAGCATCCCTGATGGACTCTTCACAATACTGAGAAGCTGTCACCGCTCGGAAGTTACAGTCCTTACCTAATATTTTCAATGCTTGAAAGTATTCCTCTAAGGATTCACCAATCTGCTGGCGGCGAGTTGCAAGACGATATCGTGCAAAGATTTCATTTGTGGGCTTAATATACTGAGACTTGAGGGCATTGATAGCATCTTCATAGGTATTACACTCAGAAATAACCTCATAGATTTTAGGTGACACAAAGTTGATGAGCAGGCTTAGTTTATCTAGATCTTCCTGAGGAAAGGCTCTCAAGAAGTTTTCGAAAGTCTTAAACCAGTGCTTCCATTCCTGAGCAGCCGTTGATACACTGGGGTCAGAGTCTAGCCTCTCAGGTTTCAGTAAACGCTCCATTTTGCTGTGTAGTCTAGCTCAGAATCGCCACCAGGTAGCCCAGGATATTTGTGTTCAATAAATTGTTGTGATAAAAACACAGGCCTCATTTCTAGGCTTTATTGAACACAAAATCCATGGTACATGTCTGCAACAGAAGAAAATACATCTAATGACTGCTGCTGCAGGACAGGTGATGTAAGGTGCATATGTCCTCAGAAAAGCTATAGCTACTGGCGACATATTTAAGCTTACCATGTAATCTGCATCACGAATGTATTTGTGTAAGAGCGAGACCACACGCCATGCTGGGCCATCGCCGTACTGTTTGTTGTTATTGTTAGGGGCCCCCTGAGGTGATGCCGTATTGTGTCCTGTTGCGGCTCTCCACAAGAGCGGTATCACTACACCCTGTATCCATGCTCCCTCTCCATAGAATGTTAAAAGCACATGATAGGAGCTTCTTGCAGGTCTTGATGAACACGGAGTTCCACGAGTCTGGGCTTAGGGCAGAGTGCATGATTTAGATTTTGCCACCGAAGTGGCTAGTTTATTGTGCACCCCATATCCATCCTGTGGACGGTAGCGCAAGAGCATATGGATACACAAAAGGCCTAGGCACTAGGCCCCAAAGGGGTTAACAATTGTACATTTGGGTTCATATCTACATTTCAATTATCTGTTACAAGCAGGTATCTTATTTCATGAATAAGATATCTTGACATGTCACATAGGTTATTATATTGTCTATCTCTATATTCCTCAATAAGTGCACAATTAAGCACATAGTGTTCACGACAGTGACCATATGCCTGATCACATAATTTGCATTTAGTTTGATCATCATCTGTCTCCCAAACTGTCAGAAGTACCTGTAGCCAAGCCTAAGCCTGGCCACTACAACATCAGTCAGTCTGCTCACATTGCAAGTTGCTCCACAAACATGTCCATCTGTGCTCGCATTATCATGAGCACAGATAGGCACGTTCATGGAAATTAATTTGGATTTATATCTACAGTTCACTTATCTGTTACAAGCAAATTTAGGAAATTTGCTTAGAATAAGTGGTATCTTACCTTCACTAATAAGATATCTTGACATGTCACATAGGTTATTATACTGTCTATCTCTATATTCCTCAATAAGTGGACAATTCAGCACATAGTGTTCAAGACAGTGACCATATGCCTGATCACATAATTTGCATTTAGTTTGATCATCATCTGTGTATCTCCCAAACTGCCAGAAGTACTTGTAGCCAAGCCGAAGCCTGGCCACTACAACATCAGTCAGTGCATGGGTATGTCATTTATCGCCTTTTCGAAGTCATGTGGTGTTAGGATAATATCAGATAGGTTTGAATTTACCATATTCTGAGTCTCGCTCATAAAAAAATCATTTATGTCTTAGTCTAGTTAGCGGTTAGCTAAAAACTGAGACATACTGGCTCTGGTGGTCTGGTGGCTAAAGCTCTCGCTTCACACGGCGAGGGCCTGGGTTCGATTCTCAGCCAGGGCAGAAACATTGGGCGTGTTTCTTTACACCTGTTGTCTATGTTCCCCATCAGTAAAATGGGTACCTGGGTGTTAGTCGACTGGTGTGAGTCGCATCCTAGGACACTGACCTAATCTGCCCGAAATGCTCAGCATAACAAGGGACTTTCTATATAGTAGTATGTCACTGATGTCAGCTAGGCCTGTATACCATGTACATGTACTTGTAGTAAATAAAGATATTATTATTATTATTATTATTATACTGGGACTTGAATAGCTCACTCATTTCCTTGCTGTCATCTGTGTAGGACCCATCTAGTATAAGCAGGGGCCCAGTACTGGATGTTGGATCTGGTTTGACTACAGTGCCTTTCGGTAGTTCTGCACATTCTTCCGTGAAGACCTCTTTGAATCTTATGCTGAGCACTTCGCAAACTTCTTTGTCATTTTCCGTCAGCGTTATCTCTTTCCTCAGACTCATCACTTACATGAAGAAGCAGTTTGAGGTAATCAGTCCTGTTTTGAAAGGTGTACAGTTCATTGGTGTTGATGAATCTAAAGTAGATGCCCAAGAATTGAGACTCATACACTGGAGATAGGAGGCGAAGCAGTTTAGATATGGTATCACAGTTGAGATATGGTATAACGATTGACTAATAAATTGGTATGACCTACTTCTACTTAGTGGGCTCCGCCCACCTGTGATGCCGTCTCTAAGCTGCTTTACCTCTCTTGTTTCCAGTACAAAAGTCTGTCTTCGGACATCTATTTTATTTTCATGAAGACTAATGGACCTAACACTTTTTTCAAGACTGAGGAATTGATCACCTCATACTACTTTAAGTCTTCCACCCTCTTCAACAGATTCATCAAGGCTGACAGACTGATCACCTTAAACTTCTTAATGTCTTCCAACTTCCCCAGTAATATTCTCTGTATCGGACTGATAAAGATATCGACTGGCGAAAAGTCAGTTGTTAAGTTTAATATCTTTATTATGCACCCCATACCCATCCTGTGGGCGGTAGTCAAAAGATTACAGAGGTACATAATGGGTCCAGAGACTGGGCCCCAAAGTTATGATAGCTGAACTAGTTACAAAGGTAATGAACTCCAGGTAGATCTGGCCACAATCATGGCACGTTACAAAGGTAATGAACCCTCTACACTCCTATACATGGTTACAATCATGAACAAATTACAAGGTAATGAGCCACTGACTCCCATTATCACAACAAAGAGTTGCCAAGTACCACAAACAAAACTCGCGTCCCAACAATAAGTTTTCTGTCCTGCTTCCTAATGGTAATTGTAACCTGACCCATGTTGTGATCGTAGCTGCGACATAACTTAAGCATTGCTATGATTGTTTTCCACCATGAATACATGCGAATTCCTCTCATGTTACAGACCTGTGGGAGCTGGGACGTTTCCAGTACCCATGGCCGACGCCAGACCTGGCCATCCACCAGGACCATCTACCAGAGCACCTGCTGCAGGCTATGATAAACACCCCCGTCAGGGACGTCGTCTTCGTCCAGTGTCTCAATGACTGCCCCGAGGAAGCCAGTGAGTGAGGGAGGGTAAAGGACCACAGATAGTAGATTAGATTAGATTAGATTTTGCCACCGAAGTGGCTAGTTTATTGTGCACCCCATATCCATCCTGTGGACGGTAGCGGAAGAGCATATGGATACACAAAAGGCCTAGGCACTAGGCCCCAAAAGGGTTAACAATTGTACATTTGGATTTATATCTACATTTCACTTATCTGTTACAGTAGGAGGGACGTAAGCGCTGTATTTATAAACCCTTTCAAGGGAAGGGCACCTTTGTGCTGTATCACACTAGATTAACTCCAGGCGTTGTATGACTCCTATGGGTTTAGCACTCACCCATAAAGTACTACTACTACTACTAGTTAGTTTAATATCTTTATTATGCACCCCATACACATCCTGTGGGCGGTAGTCAAAAGATTACAGAGGTACATAATGGGTCCAGGGACTGGACCTCAAAGTTTGATAGCTGAGCAAGTTACAAAGGTAATGAACTCAGATGGTCACAATCATGACAAGTTACAAAGGTATTTGCAGATTACAGAGGTATATATAGGGTCCAGAAACTGGGTCCCAAAGTTTTGATAGCTGAACAAGGTACAATGGTAATTAATTCACTAGTTACAAGGTAAGGAATCATGTAAGTAAATTTACTTACGTCTGTACATGGTTGCACTCATGAACAAATTATAAAGCAATGAGCAATCTATTAGTCTACACCCAACCACAACTGTAATGAGTTATTGGTGCAAATTTTAATTGTTGGGTCACACACACACACATATACATATACACATACATATATACACACACACACACATACACACACATACATGTATATACATACACACATACACATACACACACATACATACAACAGGCCTAGTGTCTAAGTGACATGTGCCTAGGACAAAATGGTAACTAACTAACAGAGAGGGAACACAGAAACAAGGGGACACAACTGGAAGATGAAGACTCAGATGAGTCAAAGGGATGTTAGGAAGCATTTCTTCAGCCACAGAGTAGTCAGGAAGTGGAATAGTCTAGAGAAAGATATAGTGGAGGCAGGAACCATACATAGTTTTAAGACGAGGTATGATAGAGCTCATGGAGCAGGGAGAGCAGAGACCCAGTAGCGGACAGCGAAGAGGCGGGGCCAGGAGCTGAGTCTCGACCCCTGCAACCACAATTAGGTGAGTACAATTAGGTGAGTACACACACACACACACACACACACACACACACACACACGTGTCAATGCTTTATTTACAGGGAGCAAAGTCAGGGTATTTTTCCAGAATGGTCTGTAATATACCACTGTGGATAAAATACTTTGACATATCTTGAACATTTCTGAATGAGTAGTCTCTGAATTCATTAATTTTATCGCACTCCAATACATAATGACGCAGGGTGTGACAATAATCCAACTGGCAAAGTTTACATCTTGTTTGGTCTACATCTGGTGGTGGTGATTTAACCTGCCAAAGATACTTGTAACCCAGACGGAGGCGGGCGGTAGTGACATCCAAGAGTCTGCTTATTTTGTTGGATGCACCATAGACATGTGGCTCCTCCTGCATGATAGAATGATGATGAGCCCCCAAAGTTTTGACAGCTGAGCAAGTTATAAAGGTAAAGAACGCCAGGTAGATCTGGTCACAATCATGACCAAGTTACAAAGGTAATGAACCATTTACATGTCTATACATGACTCACGAAATGGTATGGTATGTCTATATATGGTTAGAATCATGAACAAATTACAAAGTAAATAGAAGCGAGTGTCTTCTTTAGTCCAATACAGAGAATAACGGTGGAAGATGAGGAGAAGTTTGAAGTAATCAGTCCCTCAGCCTGGAGTCGATGTTTTATCCAGGCTGAGGGACTCATTACCTCATCTTCCACCGTTCTTCTCTGTACTGGAATGAAGGACCCCCTGACGCGCGAAACGTTTCCAGAATAAAAATACCAAAATGTTACATAAGTTTCTCATTTATCAACTTGTTAGTTTTCTAAATTATTTATAGTGAGGCTCGGTATGTTTCCCTCTCATATATCCTCACAGGTCGGGTGTCATCCATCACGTGACGAAATCTGTCAGTCAACTGAAATACATTAGTAGGCGGTGAAAATATTCCTCAGCGTTCACCATGATCTCCTCAAAAGGGAGGAAGGAGGAGGTTAATGAGCACATTAACCACAATCACTCGTTGCAATAAAGTAACATCACCCGGCCTCCAGCCCCCCATACGCCTCATAGCCGCCATCAATGATCTTCCCAATGTATCACAACACCTGAAACCAATACTCTTTGCTGACGACACGACTTATGTCATCTCCCACCCAAATCTTGCCACGCTCAACACCATTGTTAACGACGAATTACAAAAATATCTACATGGATGACAGCCAATAAACTTACACTCAACAGTGATAAGACCTTCTATATTATGTTTGGTAACAGAGCAGGTGATGCACAATTAAACATTAAGATCAACAACACTCCTATTGCTAAACATAATGAGGGCAAATTCCTGGGCCTTCACCTCGACAGCAAACTGAAATTCAGCACTCATATCCAACACATAACAAAGTGTCCAAAACTGTGGGGATCCTCTCTAAGATACGTTACTATGTACCACAATCAGCCCTACTCACACTATACTATTCACTCATCTATCCCTACCTCACATATGCCATTTGTGCTTGGGGATCAACAGCAATTACCCACCTAAAGCCTATAATAACTCAACAAAAAGCCGCAGTAAGAGTTATCACGCAATACAAAGCTAGGCGACACCCTCTCCCCCACTCTTCAAAGACCTAAACTTACTCACTGTTCAGAACATCCATACTTACTACTCTGCAGTCTACATTTATAGAACCATAAATTCCAGCTTTAACCCTGAGCTAAAACACTTTCTTGACAGTTGTGACAGGACCCATAGACATAATACCAGACACAAACATCTCATTGACATTCCCCGTGTCCGACTAAATCTATACAAAAATTCAATGTACATAAAAGGGCCTAAAATTTGGAACTCCCTGCCTGAAAACTCTAGAACTGCAGACACAACCTCCATTTTCAAAAGCACCATTAAAAAACATCTTATCTCGCTTACGCACCCAACCAGTAGCTAACCACATGAAAACTACTTTATCTTGCACATATCCACAGCAAAATACACTTATTGATATCTGTGATTCCCCTTAATTTGCACATGACTGTAACCAAAATTATAATACAACTATTGCTTCATAATTCTTAAGCTAGTCATAAGTTTGCCTAAGACACTCCAATATAGAAACTGTATCATGCCAACACGTCACTATTTCCATTAATAAATAAACTAATTGTTAAATTCTTAAATTTTTAAACTACCTCAATTTTGTTGTTTGTTTGATATCTTTATTATGCACCCCATACCCATCCTGTGGGCGGTAGTCAAAAGATTACAGAGGTACATAATGGGTCCAGGGACTGGACCTCAAAGTTTGATAGCTGAGCAAGTTACAAAGGTAATGAACTCAGATGGTCACAATCATGACAAGTTACAAAGGTATTTGCAGATTACAGAGGTATATATAGGGTCCAGAGACTGGGCCCCAAAGTTTTGATAGCTGAACAAGGTACAATGGTAATGAATTCACTAGTTACAAGGTAATGAATCATGTAAGTAAATTTACTTACGTCTGTACATGGTTGCACTCATGAACAAATTATAAAGCAATGAGCAATCTATTAGTCTACACCCAGCCACAACTGTAATGAGTTATTGGTGCAAATTTTAATTGTTGGGTGACACACACACACATATACATATACACATACATATATACACACACACATACACACACATACATATATATACATACACACATACACATACACACATGTACATACACACACACACACACACACACACACACACACACACACACACACACACACACACACGTGTCAATGCTTTATTTACAGGGAGCAAAGTCAGGGTATTTTTCCAGAATGGTCTGTAATATACCACTGTGGATAAAATACTTTGACATATCTTGAACATTTCTGAATGAGTAGTCTCTGAATTATCGCACTCCAGTACATAATGACGCAGGGTGTGACAATACTCCAACTGGCAAAGTTTACATCTTGTTTGGTCTACATCTGGTGGTGGTGATTTAACCTGCCAAAGATACTTGTAACCCAGCCGGAGGCGGGCGGTAGTGACATCCAAGAGTCTGCTTATTTTGTTGGATGCACCATAGACATGTGGCTCCTCCTGCATGATAGAATGATGATAGATGGACTGACTGGTGTCAAACTCCCTGAGTCTTAAGTCAATAAAATTCAGTTGAAGTTCTTTTCGTATTATTGTTCTCAAACTGCTAACTGACAAGCCAAGATTGTAATCTACCCCCTCTTTGAAAGCATAAAACTTAGCGAATTTATCAGTTCTATCATGCATCTGAAGACCAATATGAGATGGAATCCACAGTATGTGCACTCTGACTCTACTATCCAGAATCCTACCATACCCGTGCCTGGCTTCTGACACGAGCATGCTACAAGTTATACTTGATGAGTTGAGAGCATTTATGGATGACAGAGAATCAGTTACAATTAGAGAGTTAACCTTAGATACATGGACGCATTTGAGTGCAAGGAGTATGGCAAACAGAGAGCCATCACTCTGTATGACAACAGCAGCACTACCAGCTGCATCAGTGGATTGGTGAACAGAACCATCAACGTAAATAATTTGTGAGAGAGTGTGCTGTTTGGCTAAATTATCAATACAGTTTAAGGCATCATGTTTGGCTTCAAGGCGAAGCTTTGGTTGTGATTTTGTAAACCTAGTTACTCACTACAATTAAGTAACGTTAATACCATTATAATCATTGTGTCACTATAGAGTAAGATCTAGTATAAGACTGCCTGAAATGCCTAGGCATACCTAGGCATATTATTGGCCTTGTAATACTTACTTCATAAAATGTCTAAATAACATAATATGTAAACCCCACTTTGTAATATTATCAGAAATAAAGTTGAGTGATTGATTGATAGGAGTGAGACGGCCACAGCACAGGCAGGCGTGGTAGTGAGGCGGCCACAGCACAGGCAGGCGTGGCAGTGAGGCGGCCACAGCACAGGCAGGCGTGGCAGTGAGACGGCCACAGCACAGGCAGGCGTGGTAGTGAGGCGGCCACAGCACAGGCAGGCGTGGCAGTGAGGCGGCCACAGCACAGGCAGGCGTGGCAGTGAGGCGGCCACAGCACAGGCAGGCGTGGCAGTGAGGCGGCCACAGCACAGGCAGGCGTGGCAGTGAGGCGGCCACAGCACAGGCAGGCGTGGCAGTGAGGCGGCCACAGCACAGGCAGGCGTGGCAGTGAGGCGGCCACAGCACAGGCAGGCGTGGCAGTGAGGCGGCCACAGCACAGGCAGGCGTGGCAGTGAGGCGGCCACAGCACAGGCAGGCGTGGCAGTGAGGCGGCCACAGCACAGGCAGGCGTGGCAGTGAGGCGGCCACAGCACAGGCAGGCGTGGCAGTGAGGCGGCCACAGCACAGGCAGGCGTGGCAGTGAGGCGGCCACAGCACAGGCAGGCGTGGTAGTGAGGCGGCCACAGCACAGGCAGGCGTGGCAGTGAGGCGGCCACAGCACAGGCAGGCGTGGTAGTGAGGCGGCCACAGCACAGGCAGGCGTGGCAGTGAGGCGGCCACAGCACAGGCAGGCGTGGCAGTGTATACAAACACAGGCTGAAACGTAATATTGTTTGGCATGACACAATATCGAAGTATTGCAAAGCATTGCTGTCAATGGGCTATTGCAAAGTGAGCCCTCAAGGGGCAAGTCTTAATACTGGTAAAGAGCTCTTGATCCATCGAATTGGAGCAGTTTTCTCCTTCCTTGGATCAAACCTAACTACACCCATTGAATACGTGCTGTATGACCCCTATGGGTTGAATGTTTCCCGCTAAACATAAATATTTGCACACTAGGTGTGAGTGTTGATGTGCGCCTCTCTCAGTGAAGCTAAACATTAACAGAGACCAGAAAGTGGATAGTTGACCACGTTTACAGTCTCGTGAGACGACAATGCTGTGTTCTGGTAGTATCTTATTTCTTTGATATGGTCCTGCATTCACGAACAAAAATCTCGTTGCATGCCGACGCCTCCCCCCTCCCCCCTAACTAATGGAACGAAACTAATTATATTGTTGGATTTGGATCCGCCTAACTTCAACTGTAACAAAATTGGTTGAATCAATAAATGCCAATGAATTTCGGAGCCACTTTGAAAGATATAATTTGATCAACGAATATTAGTGCGGTTTTACAAAGGGACGTTCTTGCCTTACAAATTTACTAACCTGGAGTTACCAGGAGAGGGTTTCTGAGGTAAACGCCCCCGCGGCCAGGTCTGAGACCAGGCCTCATAGTGGATCAGGGTCTGATCAACCAGGCTAATACTGTCGGCCGCCGCACGCAAACTGACATACGAACCACAGCCCGGTTTGTCAGGTACTGATTTTAGGTGCCTGTCCAGTGCCTTCTTGAAGAGAGCCAGGGGTCTATTGGTAATCCCCCTAATGTATGCTGGGAGGCAGTTGAACAGTCTTGGGCCCTGGACACTTATGGTGTTGTCTCTCAATGTACTTGTGGCGCCCCTGCTTTTCATCGGGGGAATGTTGCATCTCCTGCCGAGTCTTTTGCTTTCATAAGGAGTGATTTTCGTGTGCAGGTTTGGTACCAATCCCTCCAGGACCTTCCAAGTGTATATTATCATGTATCTCTCTCGCCTGCATTCCAGGGAATACAGATCAAGGACCTTCAACCGTTCCCGTAATTTAGGTGCTTTATCGTACTTATGTGTGCTGTGAAAGTTATTTGTACACTCTCCAGGTCTGCAATGTCGCCAGCCAGCTGTTAGTGTACAGCAATATTCCAGCATAGAGAGAACAAGTGCTTTGAAGAGTGTCATCATGGGCTTGGCATCCCTAGTTTTGAAGGTTCTCATTATCCATCCTATCATTTTCCCAAGTCCTTCACATTTCTTTTTCGCTCTATTGTATGGTTAGAATTTGTCGTATACCTTGATACATTTTTTATTTCCTCAAGTTTTTCATATCTGAGTAGTTCAAATTTCTCCTCGTTGAACTTCATATTGTTTTGAGTGGCCAATTTGAAGATTTGGTTGATGTCCGGATTGCCATGGCAATCCGGGTGTCATCCGCAAAGGAAGACACGGAGCTATAGCTTACATCTCTATGTCAGAAATGAGGATGAGGAATAGAATGGGAGCGAGTACTGTGCCTTGTGGAACAGAGCTTTTCACCGTGGCTGCTTGGGACTTTACTCTGTTTACTATTACTCTTTGTGTTCTATTTGTCAGGAAGTTATAGATCCATCTACCAACTTTTCCTGCTATTCCTTTATCACGCATTTTGTGTGCTATTACGCCATGGTCACACTTGTCGAAAGCTTTTGTAAAGTCTGTATATACTACATCTGTATTTTGTTTATCCTCAACAGCATCCAGTACCCTGTCATAGTGGTCCAGGAGCTGGGACAGGCAGGAGCGACCTGCTCTAAACCCGTGTTGCCCTGGGTTGTGTAATTGATGAGTATCTAGGTGGTTGGCGATCTTGCTTCTTAGAACCCTCTCAAAGATTTTTATGATATGGGATGTTAGTGCTATCGGTCTGTAGTTCTTTGCAATTGCTTTACTGCTACCCTTGTGGAGTGGGGCTATGTCTGAAGGCACGCAATAGGGGCTTCTTGCAATTCTTGATGAAGACGGAGTTCCATGAGTCTGGGCCTGGGGCAGAGTGCATATGCATGTTATTTATTGCCTTTTCAAAGTCTTGTGGAGTTAGAATAATATCCGAGATTTTCTTACTATGGTATAAGAGGGAGCAGACTAAGATAATGAATATGATATAAACCATACCACGGGTGGGGATTGAACTCATTACAATTTTGTGAGTCATGAATACGATATAGTTTATATGACCCTCATTCCCTGACCAGCGACCATACTGGTCAGACGTCTGCGGACTTCCTCCTGGTGGTGACACAGCGAAGCTTTATATTTTCACCAACATGGTGGCTGCAAGCCGGAGGAGAGTGAATACTGTTTGAATAGACATCGTGCGAGGGGCGATTTACCCGTCCACTGCTGCTACTGTCCTGCCGGCCATATTGCGGGACTCGTATAGAATAGATACATCGGATCTCTATGGTGTAGCCTTGAATGGAGCGACACGGGTCTTTGTGAAGTTGACAACAGCAAAGGTGTATGAGCATTTAGTAGACACGTACCAAGATCATGTCATCACAGTCAACGCAGGTATGGAAGTGAAACTGTAGGATGTGTCAAGGTCCTACACCTGGGTGAGAGTAAGGAATGTTATGTTTGAGGCCGATCAAGTTGACATTGTTACAGTGTTTAAGGAGTATGGGGTTGTGCATGTAGCAAATGTTGGCAAGTGGAATGAAGGACCTTACAAGGGACTTCTGGAGGGATCTTACTCTCTCAAAATGACAGTACGATGGCCCATACCATCGTTTGTGGTGATGCCGGAGTTTCGCACACAGGTGTATGTGATGTATGTTGGCAAAAGACCAATGGAGGAGATGTGTCTCACTATTTCAGACGCGTCACAGGCAGGAGAGGAAGGAACGACAGGAGGCCTGGAGGGGGCTTTGGATAACTGCCCGGTATTACCGTTGCAAACAGTGTTGGAGGGCCCTCTTGACACCCCATTGCCAGAGTTAAGTGTGGGTGGTGGTAGTGGCATGGTGGAGGTCACTGATGGTGACGCTGGAGTGGGGTGTGGCAGCCCTGAGGTAAATGCATTGGTGTGTGGTGAGGTGCAAGTGTTAGTGCACAAGAGTGAAAGTGGCATGGGAATGGAAGTGGTGGGGGAATCCCGTAAGCATTCAGTGGGTTTATCTGACAGTGATGATGTACTTACGCCTGCACAAAGAACTTGCAAGAAACCTTGGGTGGATGTGGCACGGAGGGAAAAGGGTGGGTTGCAGGGACGGAAGGAGCCCGGGGAGGGAAGGCTGTTAATAAAGAGGGAGGCTCGGGTAAAATGGCCATGCCACTTCCACAAAGGTCAAAGGGAAAACCCACTCATTAATATTCAAGTGCTTAACAATTAACGTAAATGGGATGATGGCAGAGATTAAACATAGTGGGTAGAGGTGACATTATGACGTTTTGGTGTGCATGTTGGGTTTGTACAAGAACATAATCACAGGTATGGGTTGCAGTGGTCATACAAGAGTCAAGCCCTTTTAAACTGTTAGTGTGGGAAGAGTGCAGGGGGGGGGAATGATAGTGAAAGTAGATGGAGACTGGGGAGGGGTGAGGGTATGTTTTGTTGGAGTCTACATGCCAGCAGAACACAGCAGAAAGGTAAAAATGGATTTTGTGGTGTACGCCTTGGGAGGGTTACCTGGGGTAGTGATTGTAGGGGGTGACTGGAATTGTGTGGTCCGAAAGAAGGATGTAGAGCCTAGGGGTGCAGGATGTGAGTTAGGGGTATTAAGGGATGTCTTGGGTAGTGCAGGCTTGGTGAATGTGGTTGGGGGAGGGGGGTGGAGCATACCTTTATCCGCAAAGGGTATGCGGCTAGATTAGATAGGATTTATGTAATGGGACAGGTGACGATAGGGGGCGCTCAGACTTTAGATGTAGGTTTTTGGACCACAGGGGCGTGTTAGTGGAGGTTAATTGGGAGGGAGTGGTACGATGGTACAGGGGTTATTGGAAGCTGAATGTCAAGTTACTAGTTGGGGAGGAACGGAAGGAGAGGTTTGCACGATGGTGGGGAGGGATGTGGGAGGAGGGAGGAACATTTAGGACACTGGTGGGAAAATAGAGCAAAGTCAGGGATTCAGGGATTCTGGAGTTTTATAAAAGGCTTGGGCGAGAGGATGCATGCTGGAAGTATGGTCTGCAAAAGTATATTGAGGCGCAATTGTGCAGTTATTATGAGGTAGGGGGACCTTATGTGATGAATGAGATCAGGGAGTTGCAGGAAAAACTGAGGGAAATACAGAATGAAAGGTATGATGCAGTATGATTGAAGGCAGGGATGGATGACATCATGTGGGGAGACAGGCCTTCAGCATGTGTTTTGGTGAATTATAGGAAGAGGCAGGGTGGAATGACTGTGAATTGTATCGAAGTGGAGGATGATATAGATGGTTTTGGGAAGGGGCAAAAACTTAGGACAACCGAGGCGGTGGGCGTATATGTAGACAAGTGGTTTGAGAGATATTTACGAAGTGTATCCAAAGTGTGTTGGGGGATTCGGACAGAGAGAGCATGGGAGGGGCAATTAGCGAGGAGGAAGTATGGGAGGCAGTGAACTGGTTGAGTAGAGGGAAGGCACCAGGTATAGATGGTATATCAAATGATTTTTATAGGGTGCATTGGGAGGTTATGAGGGAGTGCATGGTGAAATTGCTAAATCAGATGAAGGATGAGGGATACATGGGGCATGAGCAGAGTACAGGGGTAGTGGTGTTAGTTAAAAAGGGAGAGAATGAGGATATGATACAGAATTATAGGCCTTTAGCTATGATGTGTGAGAATTATAAGGTGTTCGCGAAAGTTTTGGGAAACAGAATGAAAAGGGTGATAGGCAGAGGGATTGCGGAAGGGCAATGTGGGATTCTGGGGCGTAGTATGGTATGGGGGCATGAGAGAATAAAGGATTTTATTGAAGGTGGGAACGAAGGTGGTGTCCTAGCGTTGGATTGGAGAACGGTGTATGATAGTGTTGAAAGAGATGTGTTGCTTGAGGTCATGCGGCGGCAGGGGTTTGGGGAGGAAGTGGTTCGGTGGGTGGAAACCGTGTATAAGGGGGAGTGCATGCATGTGCAAGTGAATGGATGTGTTGGGAGGGAGGTGGTCATGGATAGAGGTCTGTGGCAGGGATGTCCCCTGTCACAGATTTTGTTTGCATGTATACAAGACCCGTTTTATAGGTTGATTGGGGAAGGGGTGGGGAGGGTCGACGTAGATAGGTGCGATGTACCCAGCATAGTCGGGTATGTCGACAATACAACGGTTCTGGTGGGTAATGAGGAGGGTTTAGGTAATGTAGGTAGAATCATCAGGGTATTTTGCGAGGCGACAGGCATGAGGGTCAACAGGGCAAAGTCGCGCTTGTTGGAGGTGGGGACATGGGTCGGCAGGAGAATGGGTATGAGGTATGGGTGGACAGTATTGGTAAAGGTTAAAATTTGTGGGGTTGTATATATGAGCGATAGTAGGGAGGTGAGGTGTGAGAATTCTGGGAGGGTTGTGAGGGCGGCAATTGAGAGGATGAGGGATTGGAGGGTGGGAGATCTTGCTCTGCAACAGAGGGTGATCGTGGTGAATGCGATGGTTTATAGTAAGTTGTGGCATATAGCAGTGATTTACCCTCTGTTGCAGGATGATGTGAGGCTGTTGAAGGTACGGGTGTTTAGATATGTATGGGCATATGGTAAGCCCTGGCTAAGGAAGGAAATTGTAAGGAATAGGGTGGGGTTGTTTGGAGTAGGGCTTATACCTTTAGAATGCAGGTTGTTGTGTATGTAAAAAGATGTGCTGTGAGGTTGGGAGGTGTGGATGGGAGAAAGGTGGGTAGCATCATAAGGGAGTTGAGTAGGTGGTGGGGAGGGAAATAGCTGGTGCAGTGTTGCGATTTGCTGCGTAACCTGATGGTAATGAGGAACACACACAGGTTGACAGCGAGTGCCTTGGAGAGGATCGGGTGGGGGAGGGCTGTTATGGAGGGAGAGGCAGAATACCCTGTATATGATTGGGGTAACATAGGACCAGACTGAAGGCCTTGCGTTTAAGATCAAAGGATCGTGAATTGATATATCGTTTTATTCATGGAGTGGTGGCATCAAGAGCATTACTATATAGGATGGGCATGGTGACTGCAGCGGGTTGCGGGAGATGTGGGTTGGACGAAACAGCTATGCATGCGATATACTTTTGTGAAAGTTTGTGGTCTGTGAGGAAGTGGTTGGGGAGAGTGTTGTGACGAATGGGGATGGGGTGTATTTGTCTTAATGGCGATGAGCTTAGACAGAGGGGGAGTGCAGCCGCAGGTGCATCAAGGCCTTATGTATTTTATGATCGATTATGTATGTGTGTCATGGAAACTGCAGGACGTTGGGGTTGGAGAGCGTATCAAGGCAGTAGCCGGGTGTATGTATCGCACAAAATGTAGAAATAGGGAGGTATATGGGGGGAATTGGGAGAGTGCCTTCTCAGATGAGTATAAAAATTTGGTATTAGGAGACTTATTAGGGGCATAGGTAAGTATTCTTAAAGGGGCTTGGCTCTGGGGTGGTTTGTATTGCTTTGGGTGGGGGGGGGGTGTCAGGGGAGTATGAGTGTACTTTGGAGAGCAAGTGGGAAGGGGAGAGGTAGAGGGGGGTGGAAGGACGGACGACGCAACATATGCAATGTATCTTTTTTGGGAACACGGGTAACGATGAAGGGTGGGATTGACAGGAGGATTAGTGTATGTGTGGGTAGGGTTGTAAATTTGACTGGCGTGTACTGACGACTGGTAGGAAACTTTGAACAGAGGGAGCTGTAAAGGGTAATAAGTGGGTTTTCCTTTGAGGCATTGTCACTGGTTGCGGGTGTTATGCGTGTCAGGGAGTGTAAGGTAATAAGGTGTGGTCGGCTCTAGCACATGTTCCGTGTGTCTAGTCGGGAGTGTATGGCTGCACTGTAGTCATAGTGACATCACCTGCTGAAATGTGGGTATGGGAAATCTGATGTTTGATGCATTGTGGTTGCAACGGCAGATGGTGTGGATAGTATTTTGTTGGGAGGTACTTGATGGAGCCTAGTTGTATGGTCTAGGCCTACAGCAAGGATCGTGACAGGCGTCACAAGGGTAGATCCGTCTTGAGGATTTGTGGTGTGAATTTTTGTGATTTCCTGGTATGTATAGGTTTTTAATTAACATAGTAAGTGAATGTTAACTCGTGGGGTAACGTGCCTGTAGGTGGTACTTGGGTAGATAGGGAGAGAGCTGGTATTGTCATACTGTAATGTGGTAATGAACATTGAATAATACAGTATATAGTATGTATGCAGTTTGGATAATGTTGGGACCCTCGGGTTCATGGGCTTTGGTATAGTGTATGTGCCAACCTTGTGTCTATAGCAGTGTTCTTACCTTTATTATACTATGTACGGATCTTCTGTGAAGGTCTTATTCTATATCGCCTGTGTTATGTGCCTTTTACATAAAATATAAGAAAATATTGTATGTAATGTATGGTTTGGATGGAACCTGATGGTCGAAATCACAGTTACTTGGTTACGGGTTTGTTTCAATAATGTTCTTTAATTTTTAATTTTGTATTGATGTATGATGTGTTCCTTTTAAAGTACGCTGCATTTGTGCTTTATGTTTGTTGGATAGAGGTTTTGCACAGAGAACTCCAGAATAGTGTGTGTTCTTTTCATTGGCTACAAGAGGGTATTGTGTATGACATTTTGGGTTATATTGTATAGGTTTAACGTTAAGATTTTTTTTTTTTGAGCACACTTTGTAGAATTATGATTATATAAGTTTTATTCTGATAGGTGGGGGGGGGGTTATGGCTGGGGAGTGGGGTGTTATGTTTAGGGGTGGGTGTTATGGTATTTCCCATACTATGTGATCTGTGCTTTTGTATCTTTTGTTGTTCAAGGAATGGTAATGATTATCATGTTTACCTTTGCATGAGATTTGCTTTAGCATGTTTTTCGGTGTTTTTTTTTTTTCCATGTTATGTGTTGATAATTTCTATAGTCTGTGTATCAGTACTGTCCTAAAGTTAATTATTGTATGTGTTTCTCTTATTTATATACCTTATTGTTATAAGGTGATATATTTTAATTATAATTGTATGTGAATTGTACATGTACTGTCTTTTTTAAATAAAATATAAAAAAAAAAATAAGAAAGTAACGATACGTGGAAGAGGAGAAATATTCTAGGTCGAAGCAAGGTTGACTGATAGGCAACAAAGTTTATATTAATGGGGAAAAACAGGAATGGGGATCCATTATGGAAAGTCCTAATCGCGTAGGAGTTATACAGCACTTGGAGTATGGGAGGTAATTGGGTTTGGACAAATTTAAAGAAAAATAGATCCAATTCCTTGGATCAAGAGCCTTTGAAGGGTCCTATCATGAGATGGGGTTGGGGAGAGGGGATGACTGGAAATATACAATTATATTAGACTTTTTTGTTTTGCTTACAGAGTGGGTAATGAGTTTGTCAAGGGAGTACAAGTGTATTAAGGGCATCGTGGCTGGCCTTGATCCTACCCATCCCCAGGTGAGTAACAGGTCAGGCTCGACCCTGGCTAAACTAGATAACACTGACCTTAGTATGAGATAAGGAGATTGTCTTTAGTATCTTGTTTGTGAAAATATGAGTGAATGCTCTGTGACTCCAGTTACTGTTAATCCTCACACCCTAGTTCTGTTAGGGGACTCCAGTCTAAATGGAAGAACACATGGTGGAGTTCCCATGGGAAAGCATGAACTAGGGATGGGTAATCTTCATTTAAAAGCAAGAGAGTGACGAGAGAGGAGGACATATAGGGTAGCAGCCATGATGAAAAGTTAGGCTGCTATATTTTTGTGAAACTAGAAGTGTGAGCTATTAATAGACTCTGGACTCTGTGTTACTCTGTAATATTCCAATCTGCCTAGTTTCCATTTACCTTATCACTTCACTGTCAACTCAATCCTTCCACAGTATTAATATTAATTTTCCTAAGTTGTATCCATTAATAAGCGTTTGTAAGTCTGTAAGATACTTATCATTATTTTAATATCTTTATTATGCACCCCATACACATCCTGTGGGCGGTATTACTCAGTAAATTTAACTCATGACTATCTTATTCTTAATAGTATTACGAGCCAGTATCTTCACTAGTTATTGCTTATTATACCTTAAATTGAAGGAAGAGTTGTGGGGAAGTAGCCTCTTTGGGGCTACTGACGGTTCACCCTGTTCACCCTGGTTATTTCACAAGACCTTCCCTAGCGACTACGATACTTGAATACCTCTGGACGCGCTTTTTATAAAAAAAATTAAATCATGTTTTTTTTTTTGGCTGGAAGAGTGAAAACAGAAATCAGATGAAAGAGAGTGAAGTTCAAATTGTTTTACATGGCCTGGAACATCCAATTTAAGCCAAAACGATTTTTATAATTAGTGTGTTAGGTTTAAATTCTATCGACTACACGTGAATAATTAAAACTGAAATTCACATGTACACTTACTGCAAGAATATTTTAATCCCTAAAATAAGTATGGAATTCATACTTATAAATTCACTATTTTACAGTTTAACTGTATATTCAAAACTGAAAATATTGTTTTCATAAATGTCACAAATATTATGTATATTTAATTTAGTACTATTTCATAGGAACAATACCAATACTAAATTAGTGGATTGTGCCTCATTTACATTGAATTTAGGGACATTAAATGTTTAGGGCTATTAAAAGTTTATGAAAAAAGATAAATAACAAGAAATCATAAAGTTTATCTTCAACACAAAGTTATACTCACTATTTACATACCCAGAGTTTAATCTGTTTTAGAGATTCAAGTGCAGGCTAAATGCAGCCATAATGACCTTGTCTCACGAAATCGTAATGACACGATTGCAAACAAACCATACCACTTGTGGGGTTCGAACCCCACCCCACGGGTGGGGTTCGAACCAGTAAATATTAAGTAATATTAAGTAAATATTAAGTCAAGAGTACACCTTCTGAGGATTCTGTCTCACATTAGTCTTCAGATGCATGATAGAACTGATGAACTGGCAAAGATATGTGCCTTCGAGAAGGCAGTAGATTACAATTTTAGGCTGTCAGTAAGCATTTTGAGAATAATAATACGAGAAGAACTTCAGCTGAACTTCACTGACTTGAGACTGAGGGAGACCGACACCAGACAGTCCATCTATTATCATTTTATCATGCAGGAGGAGCCACACGTCTATGGTGTATCCAAGAAAATCAACAGACTCTTGAATGTCACTACCGCCCGGCTCAGGCTGGGCTACATGTATCTCTGGGAGGTTCCGTCAGCATTACCAGCTATAGTTAGTTTGATATCTTTATTATGCACCCCATACCCATCCTGTGGGCGGTAGTCAAAAGATTACAGAGGTACATAATGGGTCCAGGGACTGGACCTCAAAGTTTGATAGCTGAGCAAGTTACAAAGGTAATGAACTCAGATGGTCACAATCATGACAAGTTACAAAGGTATTTGCAGATTACAGAGGTATATATAGGGTCCAGAGACTGGGCCCCAAAGTTTTGATAGCTGAACAAGGTACAATGGTAATGAATTCACTAGTTACAAGGTAATGAATCATGTAAGTAAATTTACTTACGTCTGTACATGGTTGCACTCATGAACAAATTATAAAGCAATGAGCAATCTATTAGTCTACACCCAGCCACAACTGTAATGAGTTATTGGTGCAAATTTTAATTGTTGGGTCACACACACACACATATACATATACACATACATATATACACACACATACATGTATATACATATACACATACACACATATACATACACACACGCCAAGCACGTCTCCGGAGGCACACATCAACCAGATAACTGCGGCAGCATATGGGCGTCTGGCAAACCTTAGATTAGCGTTCCGTTACCTTAACAAGGAATCGTTCAAGACACTGTATACCGTATACGTCAGGCCCATACTAGAATATGCAGCACCAGTCTGGAACCCACACCTGGTCAAGCACGTAAGGAAACTAGAGAAAGTGCAAAGGTTTGCGACAAGGTTAGTTCCACAACTCAGGGGTCTGTCTTATGAAGAAAGATTGAGGGAAATAGGACTAACAACACTGGAGGAAAGAAGGGTCAGAGGAGACATGATAGCGACATACAAAATACTGCGGGGAATTGACAAGGTAGATAGTGACAGGTTGTTTCAGAGAGGGAACACAGAAACAAGGGGACACAACTGGAAGCTGAAGACTCAGATGAGTCAAAGGGATGTCAGGAAACATTTCTTCAGCCACAGAGTAGTCAGGAAGTGGAATGGACTAGAGAAAGATATAGTGGAGGCAGGAACCATACATAGTTTTAAGACAAGGTATGATAAAGCTCATGGAGCAGGGAGAGCAGAGACCCAGTAGCAGACAGCGAAGAGGCGGGGCCAGGAGCTGAGTCTCGACCCCTGCAACCACAATTAGGTGAGTACAATTAGGTGAGTACACACACACACACACACACACACGTGTCAATGCTTTATTTACAGGGAGCAAAGTCAGGGTATTTTTCCAGAATGGTCTGTAATATATCACTGTGGATAAAATACTTTGACATATCTTGAACATTTCTGAGTGAGTAGTCTCTGAATTCATTAATTTTATCGCACTCCAGTACATAATGACGCAGGGTGTGACAATAATCCAACTGGCAAAGTTTACATCTTGTTTGGTCTACATCTGGTGGTGGTGATTTAACTTGCAAAAGATACTTGTAACCCAGCCGGAGGCGGGCGGTAGTGACATCCAAGAGTCTGCTTATTTTGTTGGATGCACCATAGACATGTGGCTCCTCCTGCATGATAGAATGATGATAGATGGACTGACTGGTGTCAAACTCCCTGAGTCTTAAGTCAATAAAATTCAGTTGAAGTTCTTTTCGTATTATTGTTCTCAAACTGCTAACTGACAAGCCAAGATTGTAATCTATCCCCTCATTGAAAGCATAAAACTTAGCCAATTTATCAGTTCTATCATGCATCTGAAGACCAATGTGAGATGGAATCCACAGCATGTGCACTCTGACTCTATAGACATAACCAAATGTAAACTTTGCCATATGGACTATTGTCACACCTTGCGTCATTATGTGCTGGAATGTGATAAAATTTGTGAATTTATGACTCTCTGACCGCGGGTTCGAACCTCACCCGTGGTATGGTTTATGACTTTGTAGTCGACTGGGCAGAGTTGAGCTGTGGCTCGCCTGGGAAAAGATGAGGTCAAGGCCAGAATCATTACCTCCAGTGCTAATGCAGATAGTAAGGTTGCACCCATTAAAAGTTACGATGTTTCCTAATTTGCTAATTATATCTTGCATCTCAGTCCCGGGAAAACACACCCTCTGCCTCCTTTTATCCCTGTTACAAAAATCCATGTCTATAAATTTAATCTGAGAGTTACCTACAAGAACGTTCTTACCTTCACCAGTGGTTTTTGTGTCCTGGATGGTCGAACCACATTCGTCCGGTAATACAGCGAAGGAACTGGTTGTCTCGAATGTGGTTTCTTTCACCTTTCTGTTTAACTTTAATTTTTTCTTTCAGACTAATTTCATTCGTTGCAGCTGGTGTCTTCTTCATTTTTAAGGGGATGACTTGTTTTTCTCACTAAGAAATTATATCGCCTTCCTAGCTTCCTCCAGCTCTACCTTCACCTGAAGGTACACCTGTTCAAAACCGTGAGAAGACATTCGTAACACTTCTGTAGTCCTGCCACAGAGAAAACACTAGGCAGGTCTTCACTGGATATAGGTAATTTACTACTGAAGACCAATTTATAATCACAGATTAGCTGATATGAGTTAACATTGTTGGCAGCCACTAACTGATTATCTTGAATAACATTATGGGATATCTACAGACTAATCTTAGTTACTTCAACTAACCAGGTGCTTTGAAGGGTTGTCTATAGTAACCAGGTATTTTACTGAGGTGTTTAAAGTAGCCTGGTACTGTATTCAGATATTTAAAGCGTTATGTCGGTTTAAGTCCATCCAGTGGTGTGCCTTGACAGTTTGAAAGTCGCCTGATGTCGCTGAAGGAGGCAGTGCCACTCTTGGTAGGGGTGCGACACATTCTGGACCTGGACGACCGTCCTCACTACTTGCTGGAGGACGACCTGGTCGCCGGGGTCAACATACTTCAAGCACACAACCTGACCTTTGACCTCCTCCTCAGGTACGAGTGATGAAAGAAATAATTTACTTAATAAAATAGGGAAATTGAAATGTACCTGGAGTTTACCTGGAGAGGGTTTCGGGGGTCAACGCCCCCGCGGCTCGGGCTGAGACCAGGCCTCGTGGTGGATCAGGGTCTGTTCAACCATGCTGTTACTGCTGGCAGCATGCAAACTGACGTATGAACCACAGCCCGGTTAGTCAGGTACTGACTTTAGGTGCCTGACCATGCGGCTCAATGTGACAAGCTTTGTTTTAATAAAGCCCACATATGGTTAAAGCCTGAAGTCGATCAGAAAATGCAATGTCAAGTAATTGATCTGATTCCAAGTTTTATAACAATTTGGGTTAAATTTCAAATTAGCACTCGCACTAAACTGATGGAGCCTCATCCTTCTGGTAGAATGCATCGCCAATAATACGTTGAAGCCAGTCAGAGGAAGCATTCTTTACTTATATCATAAAATAATGATTTCAATGTTTTTTTCATTAAAATTGGTAAATTGGGGCTTACGCCACTCATTAGCACGTGAGGCTTGTTTTCAGGATATCACAACAGTGGTGAAAATTTGAAGCCGATTAGATGAGTTATTCTCTAGTTATGGCGAGGATTCCAACGAAACTCATAGGTACCATCCTGGCCCTAAGACGTATCAGCCAGTAAATATTAAAGCAGTTCAGAAAATGTAAATTGAAACTTAAAGTGATTCAATGACAACAAAAAATTCACACTGTTTTACACATATATAGTCGAATCTGCATCTACGCACTTAAATTTCATTCTCTACCATCGTCGAATTAGGGGGCACTTGTTTTTTTTTTTTTAGCGTTTCCAGGATGCTGGGAAAGGGTTCAACAACTTCTTTGAAGGAAGTTGGAGGAAGAAAAAAAAAACATATTTTCAGGTAACTTCTTAAAGGTTTCACTTTGGGGATACCTAATAATCCGAATTAAGTATTTTTCTCTTTCAGGCCGCCATTACTTGAAGAATCTGTTGTGCTGGTTGGCCGGGTGTCTGCCGGAGCCAGGATAGTAGTGGATCATCTGGCAAAGCCTTACATCGCTGCTGGCAAGCTGGACCCATGGCGCCAACACATCACAGCACTTGCTCGACACCCAAACCTCTACTGCAAATTGTAAGCTTTGGTTACTTCTCTCTTCTCCTGTGTTTCCTTGAAACAATACAGTACCTCTTCTGCTTATTAGATAATCCTTATCAATCAACAAGGGATGACTACTGAATTGCCATTTTCAAGAAAAATACCGATGCAATGTGTAGTAATAATAGGTTAGATGCGTCAGGAATCGGGATAGGTATTTCTTGACGCGGGTCTTAAGTCATATGATGACCCGCCTCTAAAGCTTTTGGCCTTCTGACTATGACTTTCTGCTGGCTAAATGGTCCACCCCCTTCAAAAATTAAAACTATTAAAAGAGATTTTGTAATTCTACCTTTCATGAAACTATTTAATTAATGAGTTTAATTTTTTTGTCTTATAAAATGACATTTTACAGTCCTTTACTGATTGGTCCAAACAAACCGTACAGGAAATGACAACTCACTCCATTTTCAAACTTGCTTTAGCACTGGTGAGTACTCCTTTAGACGGCTCATAAAAACTGGAACTGACCTCCGAATGAATCAGATACATGATCTATGCTAAGTAAGACAACAGCGACATTTCTCTGCATCATGGGAAATTACCTCATTCCAAAGCACTATCCCTCATTCCCCCGCAAAAAAAAAAAAAAATCACATCTAAAGCTTCGCCTTGAAGTCAAGCGGGTTGCCTAGAGTTGTATTGATGCCTTATTCGCACAACACTCTCTTCTACAAATTATTTATGTTGATGGCTCTGTCCACCAATCCACCGGTGCAGCTGGTAGTGCCGCTGTTGTCATATGGCTCTCTTACAGAACTTGGAACATGCATCTATAATTGGGCTTCTACCCTTCAAATTGAACTGTTTGCTATACTCCCTGCACTCAAATACGTCCATGTACTTAAGCCTGACATCTAAATTTGAACTTATTCTTTATAATCCATAAGTGCTCTTAACTCCAAGAGTATCAATTGTGGCATGGTAGTGTCAAAATCCAGACACGGGAATGGCAGGATTGTAGACAGTGGAGTCAAGAGTACACCTTCTGAGGATTCTGTCTCACATTAGTCTTCAGATGCATTATAGAACTGATGAACTGGCAAAGATATGTGCCTTCGAGAAGGCAGTAGATTACAATTTTAGGCTGTCAGTAAGCATTTTGAGAATAATAATACGAGAAGAACTTCAGCTGAACTTCACTGACTTGAGACTGAGGGAGACCGACACCAGACAGTCCATCTATTATCATTTTATCATGCAGGAGGAGCCACACGTCTATGGTGTATCCAAGAAAATCAACAGACTCTTGAATGTCACCACCGCCCGGCTCAGGCTGGGCTACATGTATCTCTGGGAGGTTCCGTCAGCATTACCAGCTATAGACATAACCAAATGTAAACTTTGCCATATGGACTATTGTCACACCTTGCGTCATTATGTGCGTCATTGTGAGTGAGACAACTCACTCACAAATGTTCAAGAAATCCTAAAGTTTCTTATCCACAATGGTATATTACCAAGCATTTTTGGAAAAATACTCTGGCTTTGCTTATTGTAAATAACGCATAACCACTTAAACTTGTTTAAATTTAAGCATACATTGTTAAATATAAGGTAATATAAATAATTCAAAATCACATATAAGTTACACCGTAATAGTTTTATGACTTATTCATGTCTTCATAAATAACTCATTACGATTGTAACCAGATATAAACATGTAAATAGTTCATTACCATTGTAACTTTGTTCAGCTATCAAAACTTTGGGGCCCAGTTCCTGGACCCATTATATACCTCTGTAATCCTTTGACTACCGCCCACAGGATGGGTATGGGGTGCATAATAACGACTAAACTAGTATTAATATTTAAAATTTAGAGACCGCATTAACATTTTGCATCAACTATATAAATTAACACTATTGATGAGATTACAATATATGAAATAATTTAACACTAAAATATCCGGACATATATCTATATTCCCAGTGAGGTCTGATATAGCTATTTACCCAGTGAGGTCTGATATAGTAGCTATTTACCCAGTGAGGTCTGATATAGTAGCAATTTACCCAGTGAGTTCTGATATAGTAGCCATTTACCCAGT
The DNA here is from genome assembly GCA_009830355.1 of Cherax destructor. NCBI lineage: Eukaryota > Metazoa > Arthropoda > Malacostraca > Decapoda > Parastacidae > Cherax > Cherax destructor. Next base: position 35,076 of record WNWK01016824.1, read on the forward strand.
GAGGTCTGATATAGTAGCTATTTACCCAGTGAGTCTGATATAGTAGCATTTACCAGTGAGTCTGATATAGTGATTTCCCAGTAGGTCTGATATAGTAGCTATTTACCCAGTGAGGTCTGATATAGTAGCTATTTACCCAGTGAGGTCTGATATAGTAGCTATTTACCCAGTGAGGTCTGATATAGTAGCTATTTACCCAGTGAGGTCTGATATAGTAGCTATTTACCCAGTGAGGTCTGATATAGTAGCTTCTGGTGCATGATATGTTTTGCCGCTTAGGAGAGACTAATTACATTACATAGAAATTAACACCAAGATGAGCTAGAGAGAGATGTAAGTAAGAATGTTTTCACCGTGGCGACAGTGAGTAGAAAATACTAGAGAAAATAGTGGAAGTACCTTCACACACGAATTAAAAATAAAATACAAAATTTTCTCTTTGGAATTTTAGAGTTAAAAGGTGGAGCTCAGGACCTAGAGTTCACACGTATAATTAATGTATCTATTGTTTCAGGTCAGGAATGGTAACTGAGGCTGATCTGGAGAAGTGGAAGACGGAGGATCTGCGTCCTTATGTAGAGGTAATTGATGGGCATGAGTGGTGGTGGTGGTGAATGGAGGGGATTAGCGGTGGTAGCGGTGAGTGGAGGGGATTAGTGGGGGTGGTGGTGAGTGATGGTGGTGAACGATGGTTTTGAGTGGTGGGGGTGACTGGCGAAGATGATTGGTGGTGATGGTTAAAGGAAAGTCACTGTAAAAAAAATTTGACAGTTCCCTAGCACAGTGATCCATAAGCTAACGTGCAAGCAGAGGGGTTATAGGAGACACTGTGATTAGTGCAGGGGTTGTGGGGAAGCCTCAAACTGTGTGAATCACGGATACTGTCATGTTCAAAACTAAAAGCTGAACAATAAGGTACAGTTAATATGCAGTATAAAACTTTCTTCGAACAACCCGGGAGGGTTAATGACTCAAGACGAGTCAGGAAATCTAAGCAATTTAACTTAATGTCCTTGCGTTCTTGAGGCCTTGCGAAACAACAGTTGACTTATTCCTGGCAATCTGCTTCCTGCTAAGTGAACAGAGGTAGCATGTGTAAGAAAACATGGCCATAAGTCTCGCCTGCTGTGTAGGATAATGTCCTTGTCATGGTAGAAGCAAAATTGTCACTTTCCTTTTCTTAGTATGTTACATACTTTCTTAGTATGTTACACTTCGTTTGCAACAATATTTAAAAGAAAGGCGGGACACCACGAGTATAGATAGGTATTGAAAAATAGTCACACTCCTACTAGTCCATATTTCTGTCAAAAAAAAAATCAGAAAGGACATTAGAAAATGTTTCTTGGCAAATTGTGGTTGACAGATGAAATTTTGTGTGTTTAAGCTACCGGAAACTAAAACGCTTAGTTATACAACAGATGTATTATAGAAGACAGGATAAAACGAACTTATACTTTACTCTCGTAACTTCAGATTGGTAAATAATGACTAAATACTCTTTCAACCACTATGGTCTGCATCCCCCCCAGCACGTGTTGTCGGTGTTTGGCCCTGAGCGACTGATGTTCGGGTCAGATTGGCCTGTCTGCCGCCTAGCCTCCAACACTGACTACAAGAGGGTGTTCTCCACAATGAGGCAGCTCCTGCAACACCTCCCTCACCACCATCAAGAGATGATCTTCTCCACCAACGCCAGGACTTTCTACAATCTATAATTCATCGAGAATCGGCCAAGACACCTTCTGACAAGGAATAGCCAAGATGATTAAGTGATTTACTTCAAATTATTACTCCTAGATTGTTAATATAATCTATGATAACCCAAGAAAGCCAAGCAGTGTGGTTTATTTTCGTTGGGGCCTTATTTCCTTCTCCAGGAGCCATTTGTTCTGTTTTATACAGATCATTCACAAAATTGGTTTCCACAAAACTTTTGGAAAATTTTCTACGTAATTTTCCAAAAGGTAAAACATATAAATGAATAATATAATAATTGTGTAATAAAATGTGATGCTGATCTGACCCTTTCGAGAAATTTCGAGTGAGAGGGGGGAGGTAAAACAGCTGCTGAGTGACGCGGACGAGGAGAGACACCATAATGAATTTAATGTGTGTATCGGCCTCGATCCATAATTTAGAAATTGCCGACACGTTCCTGCTGAAGAATTGGGATAAATAGTGTGGAAAACCCTTACAACTCAGCAACAAGTACGGAAAAATAGAGGACTCCAATCCATCCCAGTAATGCACCTTAGCTAAGTGACGCTTATCCATAATGTACAGTAGTTCTGCATTGGCCATTGTAAAATCTAGCTGTAATGGTAGCATTAGGGTGTTTCCAAAATAATAATTGTGATCCAGTAATTAAATGGTGAGTATTCAGGTTAAATTTTCCTTTCTTTCTATTATAATATATATATATATATATATATATATATATATATATATATATATATATATTTAAAAATGTTGTACTATACTCAACAGTTCCCTCCCCTTTCTTTTCAAGTCACACACCATCATACAGTCCACTCAATATCTTGTAATTTACCAACATTATTGGACAACACAATGAATGTCAGGGGCCCAAGACTGTTCAACTGCCTCCCAGCATACATAAGGGGGATTACCAATAGACCCCTGGCTGTCTTCAAGCAGGCACTGGACAGACACCTAAAGTCGGTGCCTGACCAGCCATGCTGTGGTTCGTACGTTGGACTGCGTGCGGCCAGCAGTAACAGCCTGGTTGATCAGGCTCTGATCCAACATGAGGCCTGGTCACAGACCGGGCCGCAGGGGCACTGACCCCTGGAACTCTCTCCAGGTAAACTCCAGGTATTAATTTTATGTTGTAATTTGATAGGCCCGACTTTGTTTGTGGGTGGGAAAGAGTGTGTGTGGGTCTCGGAGGATTATTATTATTATAATCAAAAGAAGCGCTAAACCACAAGGGTTATACAGCTGGGTCTCGGAGGAGAAGCATGGTGCAGCCTAGTGTCTCTAAAATCCCACCTGGCTCTGAGGTACAACTAACATTAGTAAGTACAATAAATTGTTGCTTAGTTGTGCCCCTATTCCCCTCAAATTATGTGGATGAAATATTTCAGGAATGTACCTGTGAACCTCGTCCCCATAATTTCCCATAAAAAAAAATATATAACTTTTGAAAGCCTCTCAAATTTTCAATATTCGTGTAATCTACTTAGAAGGTTGGAATTGTTAATAGTGTAGGCCCAGGTTGCCACTTGTAATGGTATAGAAATATTTTACATAAATGGATTATTCTTCCTGAAGGGGGTGGCATGATGTTGGTGGTGGGCTTTTGATTCAAGGAACTGGAATAATCCTCTCCTTGCTTGGATCGGTTCTGAATGCTCTCTACGGGTTTAGAGTATTTTCCTTGTTAAAATAAACCAATTGTGAGCGGCATCAGTCTTTAATGGCTTATGCATCGTATGAAATGAATAAAACGGTTCTTGCGTATAGGCTGTGTAGATTCAAATTTTGTTGGATTCTGTGGAATAGCTGGAAAATGCCTATTTTGGTCAGCTTTAAATTTTTAGTGCTGATGTGTTTTCCTCTTGATTTTAGATTGAGTAAGTTTTAATGTGCCAGTTTTATTGATTAAATTAGAATGTCTCATCTGCTCAATAATAAGTCAGTGTTTGACCTTACTGGATTATCCTAAGTTAAATCTATACAATGAACTTTTATATGCCTGTAACGTCTGTGTGCCCTTAAGACCATTGTAAACTGCATATTTACCCAAAGCTGAAATAAAACTTAATTACTGTCTTACATGCCTATTTACTTATTTAAAAGCTAATCATTCTTATAGAAAAGTTTGGATTGATTTGGTTCCATGTAGGTCCCAATCTCATTTTTTAATTAAGAAATTGGAATGCTATTTTTCATGTGATCTGATTAGCCTCAACCACTGATAACTTGATAATGCAACTTCTGAGCGGTTTCTAGCACAATGTGCTGGTGTATTTTAGGATACTGGTCTCTCTGAAAAACAAAAACAAAAGAATGCCTCATTAGTTTAGCTCCAAAGTCTGGGCCTGGGGCAGAGTGCATGGGCATGTCATTTATCGCCTTTTCGAAGTCATTTGGCGTCAGGATAATATCAGATAGGTTTGAGTCTACCAATTTCTGTCTCGCTCATAAAAATTTCATTTAGGTCTTCGACTCTCAGTCTGGTTAGCGGCTCGCTAAAAACCGAGTCATATTGGGACTTAAGTAGCTCACTCATTTCCTTGCTGTCATCTGTGTAGGACCCATCTCGACTTAGATTTGGCATAAGAAAAGAAGTATTTTGGGTTTCTTTCAATTTCATTTATGGCTTTTAGTTTTTCCCGTGTTTCCTGACTTCTGTAAGATTCCTTTAGCTTAAGTTCGATGTTTGCTATTTCTCTGACCAGTACCTCCCTTCGTATTACAGATATATTGGCCTCTTTTAGCCGCTCTGTTATTCTTTGCCTTCGCCTGTATAGGGAGCGCCTTTCTCTTTCTAGTTTACATCATCTCTTCCATTTCTTTAAAGGAATATGCCTTGAGTATTCCTCGAGTGCCACAAAGTTAATTTGTTCTAGACATAGGTTTGGATCCGTGTTCCTTAGGATATCTTCCCAGTTTATATCATTTAGGACCTGGTTGACTTGGTCCCACCTTATGTTTTTGTTATTGAAGATGAATTTGGTGAAGGGTTCCTCGTGACTGATCACATTTTGTTGGTCTGGGGCCCAGCGCATACATGTCTGAACCTCTATTATGTTGTGACCTGAGTATATTGTTTTTGATATGATGACATTTCGTATCAGATCATCATTGTTAGTAAAGATGAGGTCCAGCGTATTCTCCAATCTTGTTGGCTCTATTATTTGCTGGTTTAAGGTGAATTTGGTGCAGAGATTTAAAATCTCATGTGTGTGCGAGTTTTCATCTGAGCTGCCTCCTGGTGTTATCTCTGGTACAGCATTATTTGCTACATTTCTCCATTTTAGGTGCCTTAGGTTGAAATTCCCCAGGAATAAGATGCTTGGGGCAGAAGCTGGAAGATTTTCCAGACAGTGGTGTATTTTCAAAAGCTGTTCCTAGAATTGTTGGGAAGTTGCATCCAAAACTTCAACTACATCATTTGAGGCGTTTAGTAGTTTCGAGCATATCAGTGACTCTGTGACGTATAGGCAAACCCCCCTACCCCCCACCTTTTACCTGTTCACTCTCTCGCATCTGTATAGGTTATAACCCGGGATCCATATTTCATTGTCCAAGTGATCATTTATGTGGGTCTCTGTGAAACCCGCGAACATTGCGTTTGACTCTGTAAGCAGTCCACGGATGAAAGGTATTTTGTTGTTCGTCGCTGGCTTTCGACCCTGTATGGAGGGAGTTTTTTTTTTTTCCTGGCACTAATATCTGTTGTTTTGGAGTGGAGGCCATTGACTGATTCCGCTCCAGAAATGATCGGAGTTGGTGTACGCTTTCTGTCATTTCCTACCAGCCTTTTTTTTTCCTTCCTGGCGATAAAAAAACCTCTCTAGGGTGGTTGTGGCTACCCAGGTTTTTCTATGGTCTCGATGTTCTGTATCTTCTTGTCCCCTTTAGGTGGTGTGCTTGACAATATAAGTTATAGCATTGTCTTTTCTGAACTGAAGAGTGACACATTTCAGGGTGGAAAAGCTTAAAATCTTCACCACTAATACTTAACTGATTTTGAAGCCCTGCATTATACCTATCGCATGCATTGCGGCACAGATAACTGGGATTATGTAATACGGGAATACCTTTATCGGATCCTGTAACGACCGAATTACATGTAATTATATTCATGGGTAAGAGCTAAACCCGCCCGGTTCGTTCAGCACAAAGAGTACTAGAGGCTCGAGTCTCCGTCTACTTATAGAAGGACAAACACATTGTCTCCCATACCGAGTTATGAACCTAATCTGAAAATTACTTTGAGTGAGAGCTAGAGCTATCGCACCGACTGTCGCTGGTGAGGATCTAGCTATAAAACTATGACGTATAACTGCCCTCTCAGTGAACGATACTTGTAGACATCACCTGTAACAGTTGTCAACTGTTTTTAAGTCATTACATTGCAAACTAGCATACCCTTAAGGACAGAAAGATGATTTCATTTACAACCCTCCGTGATTTTAATCTGTTCAAGTGTGCTTAATCTCCATCTCTCGTGTCTTAATACCGCCTGCAGTTTATGTGCCCTCAACATTGTGCCACAGATAAGCTATATACATGAGTTCTTGATTCAACGAACTGGAGCTACTTTCCTTTTCCTTGAATCAAACCTAGTTAAATTACATTTCTTAAGCGTTGTATGATCCTTATTGGTTTAACGTGAACCCATACTATTATTATTACTACTAATAATAATAATGACATAACATGCACTTGGGTGGGTGCCTAGGTATACTGTGTGTCTCGAATTCCCATTCTTGTTCGTAACTTCCATCTTATTAATACATATATATATAAAACTGTATTAAAGAAATATATAATGGTTGTCTTCAACCCTAGTATCAAAGTGTTGATACTTAAGGTCGTCTGTAAATCCTTCCTCATATCCTCCACGCTAATCTCTTATCCAGAGTTATAGGTCATTAAAACGATCATTGTTTAATAATATCTGAGGAGTGTGTAATAGTATCTGCAGGTTGTATATTAACTGTGAGTGTTGATATGAGTGAGTGCCGAGTCTGCTGACCCCCGGAACACCCTCCAGGTAAGCCATGGAGAGAATGGAAATTTCGGCCATATGTATGTATATTATATATGTATATATATATATATATATATATATATATATATATATATATATATATATATATATATATATATATATATATATATATATATATATAGTTTCAGTTATAAAATATTAAGTTGGTTTTGCAGTTGAGATAGTATTTTGTTGTGCAAGTAGTAATAAACTTAATTGGGTTATCCTAGGTTCTCTACACATATGCTGCTATGTATGATAATGTATGTAAATGTATTTGTGTATACCTGAATAAACTTACTTACTTACTAAACACAACTAAGCTAACCAAAAATCGTTCCTGCGCTTGACACCACACAATAATAAGAGTTGAGACGGGTTGCGCAACCCAAATAAATGTTTTATTTTCGCTAACATCTCCCAAAATAACAATCTGCCCAAGAAATACTTATTCAGCGATGTACATAGGTTGTGTGTATTGTAAAATGTAAACTAATGCCTGAGTTGCGCCAAGTATTACTCGGTAATTACAGTCATAAAATTTTCACATGCAGAGTGGGGGCACATCTAAAAGATGATGTGTGTGCCACAATAAATGGAAAATTAAAAAGAAATATCAATGGTAAATTAATTACGGAAGACTGGACATTGCTATTATAGCTATGTTCATATAGCTACAAATAGATACCAATACGAACTACTGTAGTATATACTATATTGAATGTAAAAGTGTTTAGACGTACCTTAACATATAAACAACAATTTAACTATTTCGTTGCATTAGGTATCATGAAAAATATTCTAACACTTTATAAAAAAAATTGCATAATCAGATTTTTTTTTTCACAAAAAATAATTTTTCGCTCCTTGCAGTCCCACTCTATTCAATATTCTAATTAATGCCTTACTTAATGCTATGCCTAGCCAGCCCCATCATTATATGATTAGTTTTGCTGATGATATAATGATTCACACCAATGGATTCTCCAACACCCAAAACATCCTTAACCATGTACTAGCCTCGTGTCAGGACCTGGAGTTGATAATCTCTACTGATAAAACAAAGATACTCAATAGGCGTCCTCCTCGACTGAGAGGCACAGTTCTCCAGATCCAGTTGCATGATGGGTCTCTTCTAGAATATGTAAGCAGATACAGGTATCTAGGCTTTGAGGTCCCACTACTTGGACCTGTTGTAACGAGACTTTGTCGTCAATACAAAGAAAGGCTGAGAGCACTTAGAGTCGTGGCAGGGTTTCACCCCAGGTATGGCGCTAATATTAAAATTGTGAAAATGATGTATCTTGCTTATATTAGATCATTGGTTGATTATGCTGCGCCACTACTTGCTCTTGTGTCTGACTGGAAGCTTGGAGGGCTGGAAAAACTGCAGAACGAAGCAATGAGGATCATTTTAGGTTGCCCTCGTACTGCCAAAATTTTAAATATGCAGAAAGAACTTTATATTCCTAGCATCAGAGATCGTGTTACTGAAAGAAATATCCTAATTGGGGTTAATAGGCTCAGGCAAGCCCTTTCAAACCCATGCACAGAAGCCCTCCAAACTTTCCTCAGCACTGATGAACATCCCTCCAGATGGATCGAAAAAACTGGAACTGACCTTTGCATGAATCAGATACATGATCTATGTCAAGTAAGGCAACAGCGGCACTTCTCCGCTCCATGGAATATTACCCCTTTCCAAACTACCATCCCTCCATTTCCCCCCAAACTACTTCTAAAATCACAACCAAAGCTTCGCCTTGAAGCCAAACAGGATGCCTTAAGCTATATTGATAACTTAGTCACACAGCATACTCTCTCAAAAATTATTTACGTTGATGGTTCTGTTCACCAATCCACTGGTGCAGCTGTTGTCATGCAGAGTGATGGCTCTCTTAAAGAAATTGGAGCACGCATCAATAACTGGGCCTCTACCCTTCAGACAGAACTGTTTGCCATACTCCTTGCACTAAAATGCGTCCATGTATCTAAGGTTGACTCTAATTGTAACTGATTCTCTGTCATCCATAAATGCTCTCAACTCATCAAGTATAAATTGTAGCATGCTTGTGTCAGAAGCCAGACACAGGTA